>PVJD01003256.1:0-169116 GCA_004026545.1 Mormoops blainvillei | reverse complement strand
ACGCCACCAGGAGACGTTTGGTCCGGTTGAGACAATGGTGGGAGCAGAGCCAAGGGGACCAACAGGATTGGCAGTTCCTGGGTGAAGCCAGCGCTGGCCTCGGTTTCCCGTCCTGCCAGCAGGGGGCCGGGCCGTCTCGCCCCGCCCTGGGCATGGCTGTGGGTGCTGGTGCTGCTCGGGATGGAGCCCTGGAGGAATGGGTAGCAGCCATGCGGGTAGACCTGGCCCTGCCCCACCACAGTGCCATGCTGCCCCGCTCCTGGCCTCCGTCTCCCGGCTGTAAATCGGGCTTTTCTGGCACCAACAGCCTATGACCCTTGCTCAGTCTGTCTGGGCCCAGCTGCATCTGGGCTGGGTCAGTACCCAATCTCTGGAAGGAGGAGACCTGGCTTTTTCTACTCCAAATAGTGGCCCAGCTGAAGTATTTGGCGAATGAAAAGGGACAGTGGGAAAGAAAAAAGAGAGTGGAATAACCGAGCAAATGCTTTGGGAAAAAGTTTTAAATTCGGCGCAATGAGAAGGTGAAACGCAGGGTGGGGAAAAAGTAGGCTTACATTTCGTATGGAAAATAATACCATAATTAATCAATAATAATGCAAAAACAAACTCTGTTTCACATAGTCACAACCGTAAGCCTACTTTTGCTCCACCCTGTGTACTCTAATCATTAACAAAAGAGCAATAATAGGTCAGGACACAGAGGTTTCCTTAAATGGGGTGAAAAACGGATGAAGTTAGTAAACTTCCAGGCCTAAGGGAGAGCTGCGCAGAGGGTCTGGCCCTGCAGGCCCTTGTCAGCCGTGAGACGCTGCGGTGTCACTGGGCACCTGCATTTGGGGCAGTCCTGGGCAGCCTCTCTTGCTGTACCCAGGTCCTTATGCTGATGGGAGCAGTGGAGGGGGTGGCGGCCAGCCATTCGCAGATGGCTGAGCTGACAGTATTTGTTATTTAAATGAACCATCAGGCCTCTCATTGGAATACACCTGAAGGGGCATCCCCTGCGTGTTGCAATTAGCCAGAGGGAAACTGGGCCGAGAAGCCAGTGTTGTTGGCACATTCGCCTTGTTTCTATCTAACAGGACCTAACAAGGTCATCCTGTGTGGAAATCAACAGACACAAATGGCTGCTTCCAGGGAACTTGCGGAGGAAACAATTGCCATGGAGATGGGTTTGTGTATATGAAAAGGCATGAGTTGCCACAAATGATGCTCCCCTCCCTGCATCGTAAACAGTAATCAGAGCTTCCAGCACAGCACCTCAGGCTTTATTTTCGCATCTTAATGATTGCTGGCATTTGGATGGCATTGCAGAACCCGGTGGCCCACGCTGGTGCCCATCACAGGGTCTCTCTCTGTGGGTGGTGAGCCGTGGATTTCGGACACACTCTGGGAAGCCACAGGCCTACTGGCATTACCCGCAGGGACCTCATGCATCTGAGAATGACCTTTGAGTTTCTTTGAGAGACATTCCTTCAGAGAATTACCGGTGTCTCCCCAGAATGACCAAGTATATGGCCTCCTCTCCAAAGAAGAAAACTCATTCGTTCTCTCATTCATTTGCTCATGTATCAACATCTACTTAGGAGGACTGTCAATGAGGCAGGGAGGTGTCTGCAGGATCTAGCAAGAAGCCAGGCAGGCTTGTGCTTCCAGTGGGATGCTGACAATTCAGGGGGGAGACTTAGAATGAACAAGAAAGGTGAGCACATCAGCGGGACAGGTACAGAGCGGGAGGGAAGTGCTCAGGGTGTCCAGAGCCCCTCATGGAAAGTGACTTGCAAGCCAAGCTGCCCGTGAGAAGAAAGGGGAAATGGAAGAGCTGTCAGGGCCCAATGAGCAGCATGTGTAAAGGCCCTGTGGTTGGTGTGTTAGAGGAGCTGCTACCTCAGTTGCACCGTAGACTCAAGAGGCAAAGAGGTAGTTGAAATCACCAGGGGCCAGTGCCTGGGGGGCCTTGTGTGCAGGAGCTCTTAGGCTTCATCATGAGGACAAGAGGGAACCGCGGAAGCATGTTGGAGGAAGAGACACCATCAGACTTGCTTTTCCAGACGTCTCTTTCATTCCAGGGTAGTGGATGGATTAATTGCAGGGAGCAGATGGGGGGAGGCAGGCAACATTGAGGCTGGCTCTTTTTGGAGACCAAATTGCTATATCAAGCTATTCCGCTATTTTTGAGTAGAATGAAGGAGCTGGATCACAAAATGTCAGTTGGAAAAGTGGAGAAGCATTACACAGATTAAGGAATTCTCTGGTGACATATGGCTTGGACCAAAAGGCAATAGGTAAGTCAGGAGGACAGCTGGTGTAACAACCAACCCCCAAATCTTAATGGCAAGCACAATAAAAGTTTAGTATTGCCCGTGCAACCATCCAACCTGGGTATTTCTGGCTATAAAGCTCTCCTGGGTGGCTGGCTCTCCTGCAAGTGGTGACTCAGGGATCCATGCTGCTTCTAACCTGTGGCTCCATGGGATCCTCTACATCCGGCCTGCAGATGGAGTAAGAACGTGGAGAATGACGTGAGGGGCTTTTCATGGATCAGGACTATAAGCGGAGTATTTCCCTTCTATCCATTTCCATTGGCCAGAGCCCAAAGGCATGGCAGCACCATGGCACGGAAAAGGCAGGCCCACCGTGGGAGCCCAGTAGGGAAGGGAAATGGTCTGGGGGGAAACCAGCCTGTTTCTGCCACTGAGGAACTGCCTGCCACTGGGAAACTGAGACCCAGAGAAGAAAACTCATTTGCCTGCGGTCACTCATCAGATTGGTGACGGAAAGGGGACCAGAATCCTAAAATCTTGATGCTAAGCTCACACCACTCCCCACCCCCATGACCCCCCACCACCACACACACACACTTATCAACGTGTGGTGAAGTCACGCTGCTCTGAAGTGCAAGGAAATAGCAAATCAATCCAGCCAGCTTCTATGAGGGCCTGCTGTTGGCATTTGGTAAAAAAAAAATGACAAGTAAATGATTTTCTGTCTTCAAGGGGCTCACTGTTTCCCAAGCAGAGCAAAGCAGGTGCCAGTGCACTCGGAGGTGAAAAGGAACGGCGCCCAGCGCCCATCGCAGGAGAAAGGTGCGAGCGCGGCCTCTGAGGACGTGGGAGACTCGGCTTTTGTTTCACTTTTGTTGTCTTCCCACTTTTCTCCGACACGGGTGCAGAGAACAAAGGCACTCGTCTGTCCCCTCACTCCCGCCAGTCACACTGCCGACCTCTGCAGGACTCTTCTTGTAGGTTGGCTTTTTGCTTTTCAAATTTTTCTCCTTCATCCCCAATTCTCACGGCCATTCCCCTCCCCCCACCTCAGACGCCCTCACTAATATAGTTGATACCCATTCTTAAATATGCATGAATCCTGATAGACCAGGTTGTGGGGTCTGAGTTTGGATATGCTTTTCATTAACAGGACTAATTCATGCTGTGGGTCTAAGTCTGGTTCTTTTTTTTTCCTTTTCGTACTCAGCACCCAGGTGTGTTCAGTGGTGTGTAATAGTTGCTTCTAACTGTGCACGGCATTGCATGGTGGGAGTCCAGCCTACCTCCCTCACACGCTTCCCCAGTGGTGGACACCTGGGTGGCCTCTCAGCTCCTGATCCTGACTCTCAAACTCTGCTGCTGTGACAGCTTCACAGGGTTCCGCCTGTCCTGTGAGATGTCCCTGAGATAGACGCCCCGGAGGGGTCTCACAGGGCCACGGACAAGCCTTTAACTTTATATCCACAGCAGTGGGCAGGGCCCTTTAGCCCAATGGCACCTCTGTGAAAACCAGCAAAAGACGCCCCCTCCTGGCAGGTGCTGCCCCACAAACCCCTGGCCAGGCCGCCAGGTAGGGGGTTGTGTGATTAGAAGGGGGTTCCCCTTTCTCCAGGCACGGTCAGTTCCAAGATGGGGACAAGGTTTGACATGGGGGCAGTGGCTCCTTTTCGGCCCACCTGACCCCTCAGCCAACAGCCACTGTCTCACCCTCCCCACATTCCTGAAAACAGCCCCCAACTGCAGGGCACAAGCAAGGGGGCCCTTCTCCGTGCAGCCCTGGTGTTGCCCACCTTTCGAACGGTCACCGCGCTGAGGTTTAGCCGGAGGCCCCGTGTGTGGTTTTACTGGCATCCCTTGGATTTTAGGGCTCCTGGGCATCTATCTCTTCATGGGCTCGTTGGCCATTTGGCCTTCTCCCTCTGTGAGAAGGGTCATATCATGTGTGACCCTCTGTATTGAATGTTTTTTTTTTAAAGATTTTATTTATTTATTTTTAAAGAGAGGAGAAGGGAAGGCAAAAGAGAGGGAAAGAAACATCAGTGTGAGGAAGGAACATCGATCAGTTGCCTCTCATACGCGCCCTGACCAAGACTGAACCAGCAACCCAGGCATGTGCCCTGACCAGCAATCCAACTGGCGACCTTTCACTTTACAGAATGTCACCCAACCCACCTTGCCACACCAGTCAGGGCTGTTTTGAATTTACTGTTGTTGTTGGGGTTTTTTTTAATCTATTGATTGGAAGGCGTTCTCTGTATATCATAAGTTCTAATCCCTTCCTGTTTTAGGAATAGTAAGTCTTCTCCTGGCCTGGCCTCGGTTTACCCGCCCTGCCTACGCTCTCTTCTGCCAAACAGAAGTCCTGAATGTTAACCGAGCTGAAGCTAACCATGCCTTGCCTGATTTGTGTGCCTTCGTGGTCTTAGTTAGGAAGTCTTTGAACCCAAGTCAGAACCCTATTATCCCCAATTTCCTTCCACTCCCTTCAGAGTTTTACTTCGCGTGTCTAACCTGCCTGGAGCCCAGCTTTTGGGTGGGGCGAGGCAGCTGTAGCTTTATTTTTCTCTCTATAGCAGGCCAGCTGTCCACAGACGAGAGGTCTGTCCTTTCCCCATTGTCTGTTGCTCCTCTATCCATGAACTATTAGCAGATTAGTACCGCTGTCCATCATGCTGCTTTATCATTCCGGCTCTGCGGTTTGTCTGATAGTTGATACAACAGGTCCACGCTTTAAAAAAAAAAGAAAAGAAAACCTGGAAAGGGCAAGCCAAAAAGAGCATAGCACACAAGCCAAAACCTGGAACCTTCTGCCCTACTTCCTCACTTCACCTTCACCATCTCCTGCCTCCCTTTCAGATCTCAACCGAAACATCACCTCCTTAGAGAAGTGGCCCTGCACTCCCGCCCCACCCCCACCCCGCCGTTGTAAGAGGCTCCCATCATTTGCTGTCATAGTACCGTACTCATTTCCATACATAACACATGCAATTTGCAATTAAAATGAGCTTGCTTATTTATAGTCTGTTTCCCTCACCAGTCAGCAAACTCTTCAAGGACAGAAACTTGGTCCGTCTTAAGTGGCACTCGGCACAATGCTAGGCCCACGACTGGAGTCAGCTCTATCGAGAGCTTAGGCTGTTTGCTAAGTTCGTCACGTGTGGTGGCTTATCTACCCCCCCACCCTCATACCGACCGCGTGCCTAGGCACTATTATTATCTACCTTTTATAGTTAGGAAACTGGGGCACAGGGAGCTTAAGCAACTTGTCTCCAACCACTCGTGTGCCAAATAGATGAGTTTGGCTTTGAACTCAACCTGGCTCTAGAGTTCAAGTTCATATGCACTGGCTAAACCACCTCCCCATACACCATAGTGTACAGCAAATCAGTGGGAAAATGAACAAATGCAGGGAGAAAGGGAAGGGTGGGCCCGGTGATCACAACAGCATCAACCAACACAATTGGGCACAGCTTCTTTTTCCAAGTTATTATGCTCCTAATGAGAGTTGTTTTTCCCCTAACATGATGATTTTCATGAATTATGGAAAATTCTTTGGCCATTACTTTTTATGTTATGGCCTGGGGTGGAGCACAGAGGGGTGATGAATGACTTTCTAAATTCCTTCGCATTGAATTCTCTAAGACAAGACCACATGTCGAATCTATAATTAATTATTATTCACACTTAATATAGTTAGATAATGTGAACACATACTTTCCATTAATTTATGTGGCTGATTCCTCATCATTTTCCCATAGGTATAGTTCACTGATTTCTCAAGTTATTAAAAATTAAAATTCATATTAGGGAGTTCGAGGAGGCTGGTGTCCCTTTACCTATTTTTAGTCTAAAGTCACAAGCTGGGTTGGTTGCAGGGGTGGGGGGGTTCATTGCAACTGCTCTCTTTGGACAATTCTAAACTAAAATGGGTAAGCGCATTTATTCTTTGACTTGTTAATTCCTTAAATATTGATTCATGACCACTTTAATAGTCTTGCTTGGGGAGTGGGCCTCTGTCCCCAGTGGGCTCCCCACCGCCTGGGGAAAATGAACAAGCCACCAGCTAGTAAGAGCTAGCAAAGGGGCTGGGGACAGGGGGTGCCTGGGCTTGCCTGGGGTAGGGGGCAGGAGTGGGTGATGTCTAAGCTGGCCCCTGATAGAAGAGAAGGGTTAGACAGATGGAGAAGAGAGGGAAAGGCATTCCAGGGCACGGGAGGGGCACGTGAAAAGCTTGGGGGGCAAGAAGAGGCAGAGCAGGCTCCAGAGGAGTAAACAGTCCGCTGCGGGGAGGGGGGAACGCAAACAAGGGATGATGGGAGCAAGGTCTGGAGAGGGATGGGGGCGGGACATCATAAGCAGAATACCAAAGAAAAAGGGAGACGGGTATTTCCCGAATTCAATACAGGATTCCGAACATAAGCCTTATCACAGGGACTTGAAGCTGAGAGAAACCAACTTGCTCATTTTGAAGGCGAAGAAACTGAGAGCCGCTGGCTTTAAAAACAAAAACTTTTCAGATCAACTAAATTCATCCCTGCCCAGATATTTGGGGCTAATACTGCCCGTTTGGCAGGGGCATTCACATTCCAAGGCCCGGGCCCAACTCCCAGAGCTGACTTGCAAGCAGGTATGGACCCTTCCAACTGCCCACGCCACCAGGAAGCTCTGCAGGTAGAATTTTTCAGATCAGAGAATCAAAGGTGCTGCACTGGTTACAATACAGCCAGAGCCTGATTTGCATATTCTGCATAACTTTGCATAAAGCATTGACAAGTCTCAAAGCCTGTAAAGTAAAACTAATTAGAGCATCATCTGGCCCCGGTATCCAGACTTCACATCCAGGAGAAGGGGAGGGGGCATCTTCGTCCTCCGAACTATTTGCTCAAGCACAGCCATGGGGGGGGCTGGCTTGAGACACCAGGTGAGAAGCTAGTTTTAATCTCAACTCTGCTAGTTACTACTTGTGTAACCTTGGGCAAATTGTCTCACCCTCTGAAACTCAATATATAATAAGCACCAATCCTAAGTGCACAGAGGAGTGGGTGGCGTGCCACAATGCCCAGCACTTATTCAATACCCAGCAAATATTTAGGCACATGGACCTGATGCAGGTGCAGTGAAATTCCCTGCTAAAATTCAATGCCAATTTTTTTTTGTCCCTTCTAAAACCATTCTTTGCCTCTATCTCCCAGAATAGGGAAACATACCCCTAAAACAAAAGGGAAATCCCAGGTCCCCAGAAAATGACCTTCCAAGAGGAGGTTGGCAGCGTCAGAATCTTTGTACAGAATATAAAACCCAATTCCATGAGAAAAATGAAGCCCAGAAGAGGGAAATAAAAATCAGGGTCTGGAACCCAGGTTTCCTGACCTCCTGCTGGTGTTCCCACAACAGCCCCACGGGCACTTGGTCTTAGGACCTTTTTTTCCTCTTTTCGCAGTTCTTGGGATTCCAGCTCTGTATGGATAAAGCTGGCTGGAGTTTCCGAAGATCAATGCTGCTTCCGATACTCTCCCTGCGGCAAGCTCACGACATATTTTTTCACAAGTAATAATTAGCGACAGAAATATCTGACCTACTTACAACTCCACAAATACACACATCGGCGGCTTGCACATCAGCTCCAAGGCCAGCAGAGGAGACTGTTTGGGAATAGCTTTTTTTAACCTGGTTAAATGACAGTTCCGCAGCGGGCAGCTTGGGATGCTCATTGCTACCCACCTTGGCTGGCTAGGCTGGCACTGCCCCTGACACCCCACCTCCTCCCCATCCAGCCGGTGTTCAGACCCTGGTGCCACTGGTTATTTTTGCATTCTGTTCCCAAGAGGAGAATTGAGTTTCTGTCTTTGGAAAGATAGATTGTACATAGATCTTTCCAGATTTCTAATGCAATTTAGGTAACTTGGGGTTTTTTTTTTTAATGCTAACTAAATAAGGATAGTTTAATAAATGTCTGGTTCTATGATGTGAGCTCTGCTCTTACATTTCCCAAACGTCGGTCTTGAAGTTTCAGTCCAGGCCTTCCACTCATCACCACTGCCCACCTTCACCTCAGACAAGAGAAGGACCCTCTCTCCTTTGCCCTCGAGTGCTTCCCTGGATTCTAAAATGTTCTTAACAAAATTGAACTAGAGAGACGTATGGTCCAGGGGCAGGCCATGGAATACGCTGGCCTTGGTCAAAAGGCCAGGGCATCCCGGCCTGGCCAGGTGGCTCAGTTGGTTAGAGCGCGGTCCTGTACACCAATAGGCGGCGGCTCAATTCCCCATCAGGGCCCATCACATACCAAGGCTGTGGGTCCGATCCCCAGTCAGGGTGCAGGGTCATTGGTGCATGAAGGCAACCAATCAATGTTCCTTTCTCTCTCTCTCTTTCCCTTCCTCTCTCTCTCAAATCAATAGACATATCCTCTGGTGAGGATTAAAACAACAACAACAACAAAATAGCCAAATAGCCAGGGCATTCTGGAGTTGCCTAGCTGGAGGCTGTGGGTCCTCCTGACCACCCTTCCCAGAAGCCCAGCACCAGAGGCTGGGACTGGGTCTCGGGGTGACATTGGTATAACACTGCCTTCTGCTGGAGGCACGGCTCCGGTCTGTGATGACAGCTTCGTCCGCACCGGCAGAGTTCCAACTGCCGGGCCCTGGAGACAGCACTGGGTAAGGAGGGATGTGTCCGAAAGGAAATCAGATCCGGGAGCTGTGTAGGGAATGAGTGGAGGAAAGAACGCAGCACAGGGTGGGATTGGGGACGTCATGCCGTCAGGGTTCCTGCGGCAGACGCGCCTGCGCCCCATCTTATGAGCCTTCTCCGGGTCGATTGGGGTGGGAAGGGGAAGACCACTGGGGCCAAGGGGGCAGCGAGTGTAAAGGCGCAGAGGCCGCGGGGACAGCGGAGCATTCAGGGAGCCACGTGAATTTCAAGGGCGGTGCGGGGAACTAAGGCTAAAGAGGGGGCTGTGATGAGATTGGAGAGAACTGGGGGAAGTGTATTAAGGGGTTCAGACTCTAGCATGAGGGGAACGGAGGGCGGGTAAATTGCTTTAAGAAGGCAGTCATATCACTCAGTTGGCATTTTTTAAAGAACACTTTATAGGTTCTCAGTGCAGAGAACCATCTGGATGAGAAAAAACAGAGAGGTGCTTCACTGCTTGTCTACCCTCTACTCTTGACTCAGGACCTGTGCCAACCAGGGCTGTCCCCTCTAACCTTCCAAAGCTGCACAGAAGCTGAGGAGAGGAGGCCGAAGACAACAGTGCAGGCTTCTGAGAGGACGAGTCCTGAGAGGGGTGGGGGAGGGACACACAAGAAAATGCCCATGGCAGTGCCCCCTGGCAGGACAATTCTGCCATTCAACGTCGCTCAGAAGGATGGAAAAGCAGCCAGTTGAAGTAAAAGTCACAAGGAAACTACAAAAAACTTGCTAGAAGCAAGAAATTGGACTGGCGTCTGCAAACATCAACGAGCCCCTCTGCTGGAGGACTGAAGAAACGGATCACCGACGCACTACACAGAGAGAGGAGATTGTCTCCTGGCCTCAGCTGAGGATGAGGAAGGCAGAAAAAGCCAACATGGAAGCTGTGAAAAAAACCCCATCTGTCATGCAAGAGAAACGGGGCAGTGAGTAAGCCTCCAGCCGACCCAGCGCAGGTCGTCCCAGCCGTCGCCGTACAGACGGAGGAGGTGCGGAGCCTGTGAAAAGCAGCGAGGTGAAATGCAGAAGAGGAAGAAAACTAGAGCACGTGGCAGGGCACCAGCCCCCCGGGGGGCACAAAGCAGAAGAACTGACGCTGCGGATAACTGAATTGGTGGTCTGGAGGAAGAACGTAGGAGAAAAAGACAAGTAAGTAAACATTACAATTGATAATATGATTGTTTCAGAAAAATGGGGCAGAAAGACAACCGATGAATGAAAAGAAGGGTGCTCGTGAACAAGATCCCCAAACAAATGTTAACAAACGTTGCAATTTAAGAGGCCACCCGAGAAGCTCCTCGGAGCAGCAGAAAGAACTGTGGGTACAGATCAAAAGGACCCCGGACAGTCGAGGCAAGGATATGGCAAAATTTTTCAAAGCACAGAAAAAAGGAAGAGCCCTTAAAAAGTATCCAGGAAGAAGAGGCAGCTACATGCAGGGGGCGTGGGGGCCGAGGCACGGAGATCAAACAGAATAGCCTCTGCAATTCTACACGGCTGGTGATAGGAGCTGACACTTACACGGATGCCATTGCACTGTAGACCTCACCATGCTTCCTATTTTTTCACTTAATTTTGCTTTTAAGGCCTGTTCCAAGGTACTGGCAGGATATCTGCTTGGTGGCTGCTGTTTCCAAAACGGTGCAAATTTCTCCTTCATGCGGTACCATCCCACTTGCTGTTTTGCTCATCCAATGGGTTGTGTTGGTTGTTTTTATTTATTTATTTATTTATTTATTTTTTAAGTGAAGGAGGGGACGGAGAGGGAGAGAAACATCGATGTGCGAGAGAA
Organism: Mormoops blainvillei; assembly: GCA_004026545.1. NCBI lineage: Eukaryota > Metazoa > Chordata > Mammalia > Chiroptera > Mormoopidae > Mormoops > Mormoops blainvillei. The sequence continues at coordinate 158,367 of PVJD01003256.1, read as the reverse complement.
ACATCGATTGGTTGCCTCTTGCTCACCCCGAACTGGGGACCTGGCCTGTAGCACAGGCGTGTGTCCTGACTGGAAAGCAAACCAGGGACCTTTCGGTTCACAGGCCAGCGCTCAGTCCACCGAGCCACACCAGCCAGGGCTGGGCGTGTTTTTTTAACGTGTCCTTCTTGGGAGCGACCCAGCTTCTCCACCAGGCAACTGCCTGCTCATCTCTTCCACTGGTTAAAGGACTTCAGTGGCCACAGTCCTAGCAGCAGAGCCAACTCTCACATGTGGCTGGGACGCAGACCCATAGTCTGTGTCTGCCACCTTCCTTACGCCCACCGCCTGTGGAAAGGCCAGCATGCAGCAGGAGTCACAGACGCCGAGTCTCAGGGCGGCCAGGTAACAGGTATGACTACGGGAAGCCTGTGTAAGACGAAACACCAGGGCATGGTGGGTCCTTGGCTGAAAAATGACAGTCGCACAATTGTTCCAAAGAACATTTCCCAAAGTCTGGGTGATTCGGTCGCAAGTCACAGCAAGTGTAAGAGGAGTCCCCACTGTATCCTGGGCATATGTATACCTGTAGGTAAAGTGATCATGGATACTTTTGGCGGGGATTACTTATACTTCCAAAATTGTCTACATACAACAAACCTACCTCACTTGCGTGGTTTTTAAGAATTAAAAAAAATAGAAGACCTGGTCCAGGGTACACGTCAAAGGGCCCTGCCTTCTTGCCCAGTCGTTTTAGAGGGATTCACCTGTGTCACCTCCTCAGAAAGGGCATTCTTGGTCATGCCTCCTAAAATCATGTCCGTGTCCCTCTCTGTCCCCCCATCCTGCTTTGTCTTTCTTCACGTCCTCATCACCACCTGGCATGATTTTACATGTTTGTTTGGACTTGTTCACTCTGTCTCCCCTGCTATAACATAGGCCCCAGGAAAGCAGGGGCTCTTCCCGTGTCATTCATGGCTCTGTCAGTGTGCAAACCACAGCATCAAAGTTCATTCTTCGTCAGACATCAGAGAAGAAGCCCTCCTCCTTGCCAGGCTGCTAAAAAGACTAAATGCTCCTCTTTTTAAGGCAGTGAGAGAAAGAGCCAGAACTCCAAGGGATAGACATGAGCTGAAAGGGGTTTTCCACAAAGTTCCCTCTATTATCTACTCAAAATAGTATCAAATACTTGTCAAATACTGTCAGCGCTAGCTTTTCAGCCCTCTGCTGGTGAGAGTTCTCTCATTCTTTTAAAGGCTTCGGCTGTGAGCCCTGGCTGTTATGACTCAGTTGGTTGGGGCATTGTCCCATAGACCAAAACTGCATGGGATCAATCCCCGGATGGGGCACGTATGAGAAGGCAACCAACTGGTGTTTCTCTCCCTCTCTCTTCCTCTCTCTCTAAAAACAATGACAAAAGTGTCCTTGAGTAAGCCCTGGCTGGTGTGGCTCAGTGGATTGAGTGCCGGCCTGAGAATGAAAGGGTGACTGGTTCGATTCCCTGGTCAGGGCACATGCCTGGGTTGCAGGCCAGGTCCCCAGTAAGGGGTGTGCAAGAGGCAACCACACATTGATGTTTCTTTCCCTCCCTTCGTCCCTTCCCCTTCTCTCTAAAAATAAATAAATAAATAAAATCTTTTTTTAAAAAGTCCTGGAGTGAGAATCAAAACCCCTGCTACAGCTTGGCCAGCTTGGAGAGTGGGGTTCAGCTCTGGTCTAGGTCCCTGGACCTACTTCCTCAGGAGTAAGGGAACCCGCCTCCTCTTATAGGGAGGTGATGGACGTAGACTACATCCAATCAACATTTCCACCTTTTGGGGGCATTTAGAGATGAGGACTTCCTCTACTTTGTAACTTTAAAAATACTCGTAAGCAAGTAATAGATTAGACAAAATAAAAAGGTGGTGGAAAAATCTCATGCTTTTGTTCTCTTTCCTTGTTCAGGCTCTGATCAGTCGTCCCTTGGGATGGGCAGGGCCCACATCTCTCCCGATGAGTTTATTTGGCCCGTCCTTTCCTCCTTCTCCTCCCCTCCCACCCTTCTCCCTTTCTCTCTTGCTTCCTTCTCCCTCTGTCCTCCACTCGGCCAGAGGCCATGTGGGGTCGCCAGATACTGAGCTGAGCCTGGTAAAGTCTCTGCCCCAAGGGGCTCATAGAAGAGTGGGGGACAGTGAGAGCTCCAAGCAGGGGAAACTACCCTGGGAAGGCCCGGAGCGGGAGGGGATTGAAAGGGTTAGGGCAGCGATTTTCCACCAGTGCGCCACAAGAATTTTTAAAACATGCAATACCTGACCCTGGCTGGTGTGGCACAGTGGACTGAGCACTGACCTGTGAACCAAAAGGTCACCAGTTCAATTCCAGGTCAGGGAACATGCTTGGGTTGTGGGCCAGGTGCCCAGTTGGAGACATGCAAGAGGCAACCCATCTATGTTTCTCTCACACCTCTTTCTCTCCCTCTCTTGCTCCCTCCCTTCTCCTCTCTCTGAAGATAAATAGATAAAATCTTAAAAAAAAAAAAAAGAAAAAAGAAAAAAAAAACAATACCTGACTATTTAGTCAGGGGCACTGACCTCTTTTTCCTTAGATTGTCAAATGGAAAAATGACGACAGCTAACACAGCGATAGCCATCTGGTATGAATGAATCAAAATTATACCTATTTTTTTGTCACATTGGCAAAAATATAATACATTTTTTTCAGTGTGCCACAGAATTTGAGTAGTTTGTGTGTGCCATGAGATGGAAAAGGTTGAAAATCTCTGGATTGGTGGGTAGTAGGGAGAGGTGGCATCACCCTGCTCCAGGCCCTATTCATCACCCACAGCACTTGGCAGAAGCAAAGCCCTGGGGTGGCGACAAATTTCCCAGGAGCTTCATGGATTTGGGCCTGGGAGCTTTACGATGGACTGAAACCAGGGAAAGGCCCCAGCCTCCTATGTGTTGCCATCTGGGAAGTGGCCGCAAGGTGGCAGCAGAGGATCAGTGGGGTCACCCACTCAGGCCCGGAGTCCACACACAGGCAAGGAGCCCTAGCAATCTGGCTGTGGCCACATCGGTGCCGAGCGCTGGGGCAATGCAGTCCCTGTCCTGACAGGAGGAGGGGGTCAGAGTCAGGGTGTCAGACATGCATGTATGTGCATGTGTGTGCACACATGCACATACATATGTACAAATACCTGTAATATATACATTGTGTGCATATGTGCATGTGTGTGGACAAGGGTGTATTATGTGCATGCACGTGCATCTATGTACATGCGTGCGGGTGTGCACACATGAGTTTGTGTGTATGTGTAGGTGTGTGTATGTCTGTGTTTACTTATGTACATATGTTTTAGTAAAGAATCCTGCTAAGTCAGTCTAGCAAGAATGCCCCTAGCCTTGATATCAAAGTCCTTGACCTGTTAGGCCTGTTTGGCAAGCACCTTCCTACCCTTGATGTCCCCTCTTAGTAGCTTTCCATCCACTGACCCCTCATCCTCCTTCTTGCCTAAAATCCCCAGCCATCCAAACTGTATTCGGAATTGAGCTCAGCCTCTCTCTCCTATTGCAGTAGTCTTGAGTAAAGTCTTTACCATTTCACAAGTGTCAGAATAATTTTTCGTTAATAAAACAAGAGCAAAGAGTAGAGTGAGGGAGGGGGACATTGGAGGAATCAAAGTCAGTGAGGTTTGGGGAGGGGGCAGGCCATGTGATTCCCAAACACACCTTTGTCTGCAGCCTCTGTGATTCTTTCATCTCTGTCCCTGGCTGTCCCTGCCCCTCTCACCTGGATGCCTGCAGCAGCCCCCACCTCGTCTCCCTTTTTTGGGTCTCACTGCCCCACATTCCACCCCCACTCTGCAGCCAGGGGCTTCTCCAAAGCCCACACCTGGCCATATCTTATCCCTCATTGACCCCCAGGCCACAAGCAGTCCAGTTTCTTAGTCCGGCAGGCAGTCCCTGGAGCTCGGACCCTGCAGACAGCTTCACTTTTCCTTCCCCTGAGCCTCAGCTCATCCCATTCCCTCTGCTTCTACCCTCCTGTGGAATTATACACCCGAATCCTACTCAACTTTCTATGCCCTACCCACCCCTCACCTCCTCTGAGAAGCCTTCCCTGTCTCTGTGCACCCCAAGCGCCTCACCTCACCGCCCAGCAGGGGTGGTTTTGCTTCTGTGGCCAATCGCCCGGCTCCCTAAGGGCAAGGGCCACCTGCAGCACCCTCTCCTCCCCACTGTCTCCAAGAAATGGGACTTGGATGGTTTGGAGACAAGGGACTGGCCAGGATGGATTCTTCTGATCCTTCTCAGCTGGAGTGGGAGGAAAGGGTGGCACTGGACTTGTGACCACCGTCACCGGAGCCCTGGATGTCAATGACCTAGGGTTTGTGTAGTAGTGTTAAGATTTTCTGGAGCCAAATCACCTGGGTTCAAGTTCTGGTTCCACCATTTAGCAGCTGCACGACCTTGGGGAAATTTCCTAGCCTCTAGGGCCTTTGTTTCCCCTGCCTGCAAAATGGAATAACAATAAGGATTGTTGTGAGGATAAAACACAGGTGTAAAGAAAACAAAGTTCAGTGCTTGGCACCAATTTAAGGCTTACAAGGTGATTAACTCTGATCTTTACAACCAGGTTCAAATCTAGTGGCATCTCTGTGTCCTTGGACAAGTCAGTTAACATCTGGGTCACCTACGTGCTGGTCACATACACCTACATATGTACATATGCACACAGAAATACACACACACACATTTGTGTGTTCATTTGTTTACTATCTTCCTTCCCCATCGCTGACCTGTGTATGTAAGCTCATTGAGGGTGGGAAGTTCACCAGTGGAGCACCGGCTCCTAGCAAGGTGCCTGGCAGATAATAGGTGCTCAATAAACATTTTCCAAATAAATAAACAGAGGTGAGACTTCTTCATTCATAAATTGGGCAATAATATCCTCCCTGTCTCACCAGGCCGCTGTAAGGCATGAAGGAGGTTATGCAGAGGGAGCGCCCAGTTTCCTCCACGGAGTGAGAGGGTCTGGGACTGTGATCTTAGAAGTGGACACCAGGGGGCAGCACAGGACCTAGTCTGTTGGCCACACTTAATCCCTTGCCAAGGGGGAGCAGGAGCAGAGGGGTCCTCTTGCCGCTCCTAGGAGGGGTGGGCTGGGCACCTTTAAATGCCACCTTCCATACCCAGAAGGCTGCCAGGGAGGCTCTCACCGGTCAGATTCCCATGCATCAGTCATTCCTTCATCAGGCCTTAACTGGGTCACAGAAAAGTGGACAGACTGTCGCTCTCACAGAGCTCAGAGCGAGCAGGGAGACAGTCTCTGAACAAGTAATTAAAGTAATGACTTTAATTCAAGTAATTAAAGCAAACAAGTATGCACTCTGAAGGCAGCACGCAGGAGGCACTGAACCACAATGACCCTGTGTTTCAGGCCGAGATGTGATGGTTGAGCAAGCTCCCCAGCGAAGAGGGATGGAGGTGGTTGGATAGAAATGTGGGACAAAGGAAAGAACCAGTGCAAAGGCCCTGAGGCAGGAAAATGCAGAGCTCTTTAACGTCTGGCCAGGGGAAACAAGGCGGCCCTCTGAAATCACAGTGAGAAGCAGGGCTCTCCTTCCAGCGAGCTGCATCTCTGATGTGGCAGCAGCGGTGCCGGCAGTGGCGGCGGTGGCTGCAGATGAGTTTGGGCCCTGACACCGACTGACCCAGCTTCCGCCGTCTGTGAGCTGATAAGAGATTCTAATTCTGATGTCTAGACTAAGATAATGACCAAATGTCCCGAGCAAATGGAGCTGACAAGAGCCTTTTGGGGGGCGAATGTGGCAGTGTCTTCTGTGATCATGCTTTCGTGGCCCTCACCCAGGGGAAGGGGACTGCTGGGCTGGCAGAACTGAACAAGGTGGCTCCTAACAGGGGGGGAGCATTGACTGGGAGTCAGGGATGCTTGGGAAGCTCCAGTTTAGACTGGCCCTCCGCCAGATGAGCATTCCTGGGCACCTGGGCCTGGGACAGGGCAACCCGGCTTTATCAGTCAGATACTGTTGTACTGGAAACAAAACAACTCCTAAATCCAAGAGGCTTAAAACCACAAACTGCGTTTCACACTTATATAGAGTCCACCATGGGTGCGGGCAGCACCTCATGTTGGCTCAGCGTGGCCCCTGTGTCACAGCATGGGAAGAGAGTGCAGGGAGAATGGAGCATCTGCAATGAAATGCCTCCACCTGGTGGTCACAGCGAGGCCTGTGGCCATGCCCCAGCGCAAGGTGGTTCGGTGCAATGATTAACTGTGTCGGAAAAGGAGAGGGGTCTAGCATGAACAGCACTTAATGTCCAGCTACCCACCACTGGATGGACAGTCAGAGATGCCTGGGAAGCCAATTAGCCGAGCATTCCAGAAAGGCCAGGCCTGGGGCGGGACAACCTGCCCTGGACCATGGCGTCCGCTATCAGGACTTACTGCCTGCAGTGCTCCCGTGGGAATGACCCCGTTTAATCCCCACAGCAATGATGTAGGCAGGTGCCAGCATTCGCCCCCATTTCACAGATGAGGAAAGCGGGGCCAGAAAAGTTGAAGCAGTTTGGCCAAGGCCGCACAGCATGGAAAACGCCAGAGTAAAGCTTCATGTCTGAGCGGCTAACCTTTGAAAGAAGGATACAAAAGAGGAAAAAAGGGGGATTCTATGTAGAACATTTTCCATAATAAGGAAGTCTTTTAGTGGTGGGTAGGTGAAGAAGGTACTTAAGACACTTTTCTGTCACACAATATAAGTCTTGCCTTTATATCTCTTAGAGAGATTTCAGTAAAGATATCTAGTGGTTTTTTTCTTTTACAATCATTTGCATTTTTTATTTTTAAAAATTTCTAACACACTGAATAGTTGAAAAAATGCCCCTGACTGAGATCCACCAACTACTAATATCTGGCTACACTTACTCCACACACACTTCTCTCTCCCTCCACGCACACACGCACACATACTAACACTTCAATTTTGCCAAACCATTCAAAGGTAAGGTGGGACGTCATGATGCTTCACCCCCAAATGCTTCAGTGTGCCTCTCCCAGGAACAAGGACATTCTCCTGTACGATTCCACAGCAGCACCACACCAAAGATGGTCAGTGTGAATTAGGCCACATCGCCCGCCACAGCATTCACTTACATTTCCCCAGCGGCCTTATAAACATGCTCTGCGGCTGTCTCCTCTTCCCAGAGGAGGCGATCAAGCATCTCCTATGGCATTTGGCTGTTATGTCTCCTCAACTCAGTTCCTCATGACACTGGAGGCTTTGAAGAATCCAGGCCAGATGTCCCTCAGAATGTCCCCTGGGATTCCCATGTTAGCCTCAGGCCAAATGTTTCCCGCAAGGGCAGCCCCCACCACCGTAGGCCCCTCTCCCCATGGCCAAAGCCCGCCTGAGGCCCGGAGAAGGGGGCGACTGTCAGGCCCCTTCAGCATCAAAGTACACTCTCCTCTGTAGAAACAAGAAATCTTCGGCGTGGCACTTCAAGACTGTGACTATCTTGTTCCCCAGCAACTCTTACCCCATAGTCTTAGCATATGTAATGATTCTTGCCTGAATGACTTATTACATCGGAGGTTGCAATATGTTAATTTTCTAATTCTTTAGACAGGCAGACAGACAGACAGAGTGGACCTGGTTCTTTTGGATACAGTGTCCTGAGCCTGGTCCCAGGGAGCCCAGTGCTCTCCTGGTCACACTGACAGCCGGTGGAAGGAGGGTGGCCAGGCTGCTACAGCCGGTACCAGCCTGGCCTCCGTTACTAACTGTCCGCGGGGCCCGCGGGTGGCCCCCCAGACCAGCAGCATCGACTCCCTGGGAGATGACTGGAAACACAGACTCCTGAGAGGGAACCCGCATCCCAGCCAGGCGCCCAGGAGCTCTGCGTGCCTGGGAGAGCGCCTGCGAGGGCTGGCCTGAGAAACGCCCTGGGCCTCGCTGAGCTTCAGCCTTTCCAAGCGAGACCAGGGCCGAGCATTCTCATTGCTCAGGTCTGGCTTTTTTAGAAAAGCCGATCCTTATATCTGCCCATTCAAGAAAGTGATGATGAGGATGATGACGACAATAATGATGGCGACTGCCGTTTCTCAGGCAGCAAGACCTTAGTATACCATTGTCCCATTCTTCAGATGGAAAAACCGAGGCCCAGAGGGGAGAAGCAGCGGCCCACGGTCACACCCCATGTCAGAGGCAGACTCAGGATTTGAACAGAAGACTCCCAATTCCAGTTCAGAGCTCTCTCTCTCTCTCTCCAAAGACCCCACCAGCAAGCTTATTGAAGAAAGGCAGGTTCTCCTCTCCCCTGGAGATGTGTCTGTTTGCCAGTAAACAGAGGAGCCCACTGTGGCCTTGGGGCGGGAGTTGCCCTTACTGAGCAGGGGGACACTGGCTATCTTCTCCCTTCCTAGAATGGTGGCGGCGTCCCTTCTGGAGAACCTCATGGCTCTGAGGCCCACGCTCAGGCGAGAGAAAAAACACGCCTGTGAGTGCCTTTGCCGGGCGAGGGCTGGGGACCCCACCTGGGTCTGCCCCACTCGTCACCCCACTTGTGTGGCCTGTCATAGCTCACAAAGCGTGAGTGACCTTGCACCGGCCCCTGCCACGGACTTCAGTCTCCCAATCCACGAGATGACCCAGGGGCTGGGGGCAATCTCTGATTCCCTCTGGCTCAGGGTCCAGCTCTGATGTATACAACAAAAAGGACGACTTAATGGCTTTCTTAAAACAAACAGATGAAAATGTTTGGCCCCGAGGCAGCTTCCTTCTGAGTCCAGCCCCCTTGAGGCTCCAACAGCCCAGCATCCTCTCAGGCCTGAGGGCCCTCCGGCGGGGGCGGGGGGGGGGGGGGGGGTGGCCAGACGCAGCCCGGCCACATCTGCTTTCACTCAGCATCCCCCTCGGGCCGGCCACTCTGCCCTCTGCCGAGAACTTGGGCCGTGGCCTCCTGGGCTCTCAGGGGCCTGGAGGGACCGCTGGGTCCCAATTACCGGAGAGACAAAAGTCCCAGAGAGGGCCACGCTTGCAGCTCCCACAGGGCTGGCTCTTCTCCCGGCACCAACAGCCAGGACCTGACGGCCAGCTGGGGCAGTCGCTGAGTGACTCAGGGGGCAGCTCGGGGGGCGAGGAGGCTCTAGGCGAGGCCTGCAGTGGTTGACTCAGACACAGACGCTGTGGGGCCAAGGGGCCGGGAGGGCAAGCAGGACCCAGAAGTCTGGCCCAGGCCCTGGGTGCCCAGGCCCAGAGGTGGGTGAGATCATCGGCTCCAGCGCTGGACAGGCCTGGGCTAGATTTTCTGCACTGCAGCTGCAGGCACACCTCCCATCCTCCGGTTCCTCTTCTGGGTCAGCAGCGTTACCAAGTCACAAGGTCCTTTCGAGGCCTGAATGAGCCAAGATGCGCAAAACGTCTCACAGACGGTCCATGCCGAGTAAACTGTAGTTGCTATTACTATTATTGCTGTTGTTGTTGTTATTATTTTCACTACTGCTAGTGGCATGCTGACATTAATGCTGGAGAGAAGGAAGAAGGTTCCAGTTGGGCATCTCACTCCTGATACATTGCCCCACGTGGTGAGCTGCACGAGCTTCTGAATGTGGACTGTGGCCACCACACAGAAGGGCAGAGCTGCGGTTCCCCTGGGGACGGTAGAGACGCCCCTCCCCCGCCCGACCCCGCAGCCTCAGCCCGTCTTCTCCCCACAGGGGTTCAAGACCCGCAGGCTCTGACCTTTCGGTTCTGAAATTCCAGAGGTCCTCACTTCGCAGGGAGGCTGTAAAATCTATTTTTAAAATAAAGGACAGTGGAGTGGAAGCTTGACTGTCCTCCGGGGAGAGAATGGCCCCATCTTCTCAGCGAGAGCAGTGTGACTTCCCAGCCAGAGTGGGCCACTGGGTCAGCAAGTTTTTTGCCTGTCCTGTGACCCTCCTTCCTGACAGCGAGGACAGCCTCGGGGCCCGGGGCAAGCCTGGCGCTACTTCCCGCAGGGCTCACTGCGGTTCTGATGTGGCAGCTCAGAGCAGGGCATCGGCCGCCCAGCGGCCCAGCACCGTTTCCCATCCTCGGGACCACAGGCGTGGAGGCCCGTCGGCTGCTGCATGAAGGTTTATAGCACAGTGAAAACGTCCGCAGCAGAATGAATAAATAAACGATGTCACGGGGTGGAACACTACACTGCCAAGAAGGTGAACAAATTGCAATTTCACACCCCAGCTTGGAAGAGCCTCGCAAACGGTGCATTTACCCAGAGAAGCCAAACACACGTACGAGTGTGTGCAGTACGATTCTGTGCACATAAAGCTGGAAAATGGGCAAAATTAAACCCTGTGGTTTAGGAATGTCTAGGTAGACGGCAAAACTATAACATGAAGCAAGATAATGTTCGGAAAGCAAGGTCATGGCTAACTCTAGTGGGGAGAGAAACTATCATTGGGGGTCCCAGGGGCTGATTATATCTTGACCTATGTGATAGTTGAGTGCGTGTTTGCTTTAAAATTATTTGCTCAACTGGACACATATTTTATTCACTTTTCTCCATGTATAAAATGTTCTGGAATAAAAATTTGTACACAAAGTAAGGTAACAAAGAAAGCGATGAGAGATGCCCTGACCAGAAACTAACTGTGACTGTGGAGATCAGGGAAGACTTCATGTAAGAGTGGGCCATTTAGCACATGCCTACTGAGGGTCATCCACAAACCAGGCCCTGAGAGGACAGAAGTAATCACACGTGTACGCCCCCTGTTCCTGTGGAATTTACATTCCGGGAGGGAGAGAGGTGAGACTCAAAATCAACATGCCCTAAAGGTTTTAATTTCATTCATTTTCAGAGAAAAGGGAAGGGAGAGAGAAAGAGAGGGAGAGAAACATAGATGTGCAAGAGAGCCTTCGATTGGCTGCCTATAGCACGCCCCCAGCCGGAGGCCTGGCCCGTGACCCAGGCATGTGCCTGATGGTGAATCGAACTGGCAACCTTTCAGTCTGCAGGCCTGCACTCGGTCCCCTGAGCCGCGCCAGCCAGGGTGCAGAGAAACATGCTTTAACTTGCAGACCACAATAAAGGCCTATAGGGTAAAGTCCAGGGGCACCGAGAGCTGGAGAGCGAGTACGGTTGAGGGGGCAGCAGCGAAGTTCCTCAAGAGGGAGCTTGGCCTCAGGCAGCTGCCGAGGAGCTCACACGGCCATGTGCAGAGAACCAGGGAGGCAGGGCCAGAGCTGAGTAGCACAGAGACATGGGAGAGGACATTTGAACTGGGCGTTAAAGGCTGGATAGGAGTTCACCAGGCAGAAACTGAAATCCTTGAGGGCTGAGATTCTGTGTCCTCTACCTAATGCATAGGCGTACTCAGTAAATACAAGCTGATTTTTCTTGGAAACTGCAAAGTCAAGAAATAAAAAAGAATTGGAGGTTATAAAACAGGGGCCACTGGTCTCGGCCTCAGAGAAACAGGGGCACAGCAGGTTTAAGGCTGGGGTAAGGGGTTTCCTTAACATCCTGGGCTTTTTCTCATCTGTCAGCAACGTCAGTGGTCCAGTGAAGTTACCAACAGAGGGAGGTGGGGGTTGAAAAGAGAAACTCTAAGAGACAAGCCGTCTGCTCCTGGAAGCAGCTGACACCCTGGCCTCAGCTGCCGCCACCACCACAACACTAGTCTTTGCCGCCACTTCCACACTCCCACCCCAAACCCCAGGGTCTCATGAGAGTAACAGCAACAGAGCCTGGGGACACTGGAGCCAGACGCAATCAGAGTGAGCAGCCACAGCTGTGGTGGCTGCAGGAATCTGGTTGTTAGTGGGCAGCTGTGGGAGCCGCGCTGTCTCCCCTGTGTTTACTTGGCTCCATTGAGGGGCTGGAAATTCGATCTCCGTGGGGATCGGGCCCTGTCAGCTCCTGCCCAGAGCCCCTGATGGAGCCCTGGCCTCTCAGAGCTGCTCAGAGGATATCCTGTTTTCTGGGGAAACAGACCAGATGGGGAGCTTGGGGTGCACCAAGCCCTGCTTTAAGCCTAACACGAGATGTTATAGTTGCTTAACAGCAGAGGAAACTGAGCCTCGGAGAGGACAAGCAACTTGTCTAACGTCACACACAGCTGGAGCTCGGTCGGAGTCCAGATCTGCCCAATTCCAAAGTCAGTGCCCCTAACCACCCCACCATCCTGCCTGCCCAGAGCAGTGGTCACCGCGGCTGGAAGGCCAGAAACCAACCTGAGGCTCTGGCCACGGTCTCCAGCCAGGAGCTCCGAAGGGGACCCTCGTGCACTCCAGGACCCCATGCGTGCAAAAACCGCCCTGCAAGTACTTGATAAATACCACATCTTTGATTCGAGCCTGACTTTAAAAAAAAATTTTTTTTGGCTTTTGACTGGATTTCAGATTCTTTCTTCCAGCAATAGGCTTCAAGTTTCCGGGGAACAGAGATTGTGTAAGCGTCGCCAAGTACCAGGAACATGACTGGTTCTAAGAACTCTGCTGTTGATCTGAAGCCTTAACTTTCCCATTCTTCTCCATTTCTGTTCAGTTTCTGGGGGTTTCTCTAAGCCTGTTAAACCTGTTTACAACTTCAGGCTGAATCCCTGCCTCTCAGAATAAGGGGATCCGAGTGAGTGCTTTGTCTAAGTGTCCAACCTTAATCCCTCCTGTGTAATTCCAGTCTGTTTTCTCACACTTGGTCCTGAGGGGAAGGAAACACCTGTTCCTTTTCCTTTGAGAGGTCTCCTGCCTGAAGCTGGAAGAAAGCCCCCATCCCCTCCCCCAACCCAGGAATGTCGCTGGGACCTTTCCTACCGGAAATTTCTGAATCGTTTTCCTTTTCTTTGAGGCAGTAATGCTTCCTTGGGCCAGTCATTCACCCACCGAGCCTTTTAGGGGAATACTCCTGAACCTCCCCCGTTTGGGGAATTCCAGGGAACCCAAGTCAGACATCCCAGACCCTCCCCACTGCACAGGAGCCTAGTCCAGACCCCTACTTGTATGGCAGGGGGTGAAGAAGGTCACCCAGTAGGGTGTGGCACAGCAGGGACTTGACTTACCTACTGTCTCCTGCCCCCCAGCCACTGGCCCCACCTCTGGGGTTCTCACTACCCTTGTCTCCTGAAGCCGGGTATCTTCTGGCCAGCCTCAGAGAGCAGAAGAGTCAGGTTTTTTGCATAAAGAATGTCAGGAACACAGTGGTCACCCGGCCTCCAGCCCTCCCATGTTAGCTTCCTCTTGGAATTTTATGCCCATATCCTATGTCGCCCTCTGTGACCCCGAAGGCAGACTATTCCTTGTGAGGTAACCTCACCAGGAGGGCTGGGGCTCTTGGTGAAGAAAAGAAAGTATGTGCTCACACACATACACACACACACAGCACCTCCACACGCGTTTGGGGCAGCACAGTGTCCGCTTGGGTCTGCAGGCATTCTCAGCAACCCCGGGCTCTCAAACCGCATGACCTAGGCCTGGACGCTCACCAGCAAATTCCCACAACCCTCCCCAAGGCCTGAAACTGAGTCACGGAATTGAATCCTAGAGCCAGGAATCATCTGTGCCCCAGCCCAGGGCAGAAACCCTTTTCCAGTTTGCCTAGTGACAGGGAGCTCACAACCTGTCGAGGCATGTCACCCCACTGCCGACCGCCCTGTAGGCTGCCTGGAGCAGAGCCCATAGCCCTGAGAGATCTGAGTTCAAACCCTGTCTCCAGTGCAGGTTAGCTGTGCGGCCTCGGGTAAACGTACTTCACCTCTGTGAGCCTCCATTTCTCCACCTGTGCAATGGGGTGGAGAACACTCGCCTGTGGAGTTGGCGTGGGAATGACATGAGAGAAGACATGTGAAAGCCAGATGTCAGGGGCAGTGTCCCCGCCCCTGGAGACAAGGGAGCATAGTCACCATTGTCATGAAAACCACTGATATCTGCTGAGAAATCTATGCGTGGCTGTGCTCAGTGCCTTAAGTGGATTATGTTATTTGATTTTCACAGTGACCTCCAAGGGAAGCATGATGGTGCCCCATTTTACAGATGAAGAAGCCAACCCTTACAGGAGTGTGTGTAACTGGCCAAAGCCACCAGGCGGAGACTCGGGCCACCTGCACTGAGAATGCACTTGCTTAACCACTGGGCTACACGGCCTCTTCAAACCTGCTGTGGGTACACGTCCAATAAACGCTGACCATAATTAGGGCTTATGACTGGATGGCTAGGGACCCATTGCTCCCAGTCTAAAGCCCTCTCCGAGACTTCGGCATGAAGGTTTTCACCTTCTCATGGTCTCTCTGCTGCTCGTCTCCAACCTCCCTGAATTAATTCAGTGTGGATCATTCAAAAGCTCCACCTTGGCTCCTTGGTGCATCTACTGAAATGCAGCACTTGGCCCCTTCCTCAGTCACAAGGAAAAATCTTTTCCCCCAGAGTATCTGTGGGTATGCCCCAGATTTAGATGGAGATAGGATGTGGGTAAATGTTTGCATTGCAAGAACACGACTTTCCTTTGAATACACATTGGATATCCCTGTTTTTAAGCATCCATTCTCCTCCACCCCACATCTCCAAGATGTTCCCTGCTCCATTTGCTTCATAGGGCCCCACCTCCCACAGGCCAGCACTCCACCCACAAGGGTCCCTAGTCTCCTCCCCATTACACACCTCTTCCCCTTGCCCCAACTTCAGTCTGTCACGGGTAAGAATTCCGCTGCCTCTGAACCTTAATCCCAAACCTTCCCCCAGTCACACCCATCAGGTCCTTCCAATTACCTAGACCCTCCATCTTGCAGAGCAAGGGGGCCTTCGACTGGCTTCTTCATTCCCTGGCACCATGCTTGGTGTTTGGTGGACTCAAGCGCTGGTAACTATAATAGCATAAGGAAATTCTTCCTTAGATTAAGTAGCAACAATGTTTTTTTTTAATCCTAACCCTAAAATATCAAAAGTCTTAGACCTTGGAAATTATCTTACCCAGAATTTCTCAATGAGACACATGACCAGCCCTCACGGGGTGGGCCTGTCCTGTGCCTTGCAGGACACTTAGAGTCCCTGGCTTCCCAGTGCTGTATGCCAATGGCACTCCACTTCCATCACTGTGACAACCAGAAATGCTCCCCTCCCTCTCTCCCCTGCAACACATAGTCACTCACAAGCACACCTGTGTGCAGACACACACACACACACTGGATAGAGAGCCACTCCTCTGAAGGGCAGCAGAACAAGACGCCCTGAAATATGCCATTTTGGAAGATCGATTATTTTGAGACACAGGCACTTGAGAAACAGCAAATGCTGGGAGAGGCTTCTCTGAACACCCCTTCTCTGCCTAAGGACAGGTCCTCCTAAAGGAACTCGGTTGTCATAAGTTCCCCCCCCCCAGGAGTATCATCAACCAGGGGGTACCGACTCTTGTCACAGTACAGGAGGCTAGAAGGTAATGCCACACCCAGACAGACTTTGTCACAAGACACCTCCCATCTAGTCTAAGGACCCATTCATCTTCCCCCCAAATCATTTCCTCTCCCCTAAGAGGCCTACATTCCTGCTTCCTTTCCTCTGTTAAGAGAGTGTTTAAGCCTGAATTCTAAAGCCACCTCTTTACGTTGCTCTCCCTGGGTCATGAATCCATGAACTATACATGTCAGTAAACTTCTGTGCATTTGCCTCTTGCTCATCTGTCCTTTATGCCAGGGCTGCCAGCTAAGAACTCAGACGGGTAGAGGGAAAATTGTTTTCCTCCCCTACATACATGCGGGCTCACGAGACCAAGAGAGGCAGCAGGCCGTGCCTGAGATCACAGCAGGTGAGGCTGGAACCCAGGACTCCGCCTCCACCACACGCCCCCGGCCCAGGAGAACTGCGCCCCCACCGCCCCGCCGCGGAGGCCAGGCCCGAAACAAGGACCTGCTTTTCATTCCACCCAGATCTCTGCAAACCCAGTTCCCTGGCCACCCCAGGCCAGCACGGTTGCCAGGCAGACACCAGCAGAAAAAACCTCAGCCTCTCACA
This sequence comes from Mormoops blainvillei, assembly GCA_004026545.1. NCBI lineage: Eukaryota > Metazoa > Chordata > Mammalia > Chiroptera > Mormoopidae > Mormoops > Mormoops blainvillei. The sequence goes on along the minus strand of PVJD01003256.1, from coordinate 142,409 downwards.
TTTTGTGGACTCACAGATTCTGCCTGGTTCCCAGTCAACCAGAAACACCGATGTCAAGTGAGGTTAGCACAGAGCACTGCCTGAGAAAGGCTGAGCCAGCCAGACCTCGCCCTGGCCGCGCTCTATTGCCTGGCCAGAGGATTCCTGCTGGCAGCTGCCAGAGATGCAGGATGGCGGACAGAAAGGGGGATTTCCAGAATCCAAAAGTGCCAGCAAGCCATGCTTCCCAGATGTGAGGACTCATCAGGCCAAACACACAGCTCCAGTCACACCAGAGACAGTGCCAAGAAAGGAGAGATGGGGGCATGGACAGGCCCCCCCCCCACAAAAAGGGGCACAACCTTGATTGCACCTCCTACTGTGTGTAGAGCCCCTCCACTCACCTCTCCGAATGAATCCTTAGAAAGATCCTGCAAGGTAGCCCACTGCATCCCCATTTTATAGACGACAAGACTTAGGTTCAGGGAGGCAGGCCTGCTCAACAGGGAGGTACTTCAGAGGCCCACAGACCTGCCACTGACGAGCTGTGTGACCGAGGACCAGCGCTCTGATGGCCATGGGCTTCCGTTTCTCCCCCCAGATCATGAGGACGACCATCCGGTGATGGAGGGTTGTGCCGAGGCCAGACGAGGCTCACGTGTGTTGCAGTAGCCCAGTGTCTACTCACAGTGGCTCCCCTCCCTGTGAACAAGCCACATTGTGAGCAGGTCGAACAAGCCACATTGTGATCTAATCAAAAATACAACTTGATTTGGGGGTCTCGCTAACTCTTTAAAATGTAGTCATCGGAGCAGCTCTGGTCATTTGTGTCTTAGGTAACGACAGTCCTGAGTCATTAATGAGAAGGCCCGGACTCATGCACAATTCTCCAGTCCAGCAACAGGGGCAGTGGCCAGCTTCCTCCCTCCCCAACGCCATCGTTCAGGCTGCAATTTTAACACAGCTGGGGATTGAGCAATAGCCAAGGAAGAGCACTAATGGAATTGACGGGAAAGTTCTCAGCTGGGTGGTTCTGTGGTCAGCTGACCCAATGCTCTCTCAGCCTGCAAAGGCCTTTCTCGGGCAGCTCTGTGGGGTGTCTGAGGCCCCCAGTTGGGCCAGCTGCCCTTGCTCTGTACTCAGAGCCCCCTGTGAAGACGCCTCCCCAGAAGGACCACTCTGTGAAGACAGCGCCCCCTTTTCAGGAGAGCCCATTTGGGCAGGTATGGGAATTTCTGCAGGCAGGCTCTCTGTGCCGCCATCCATCTCAGGAAACACCCTCCTCATGTCCTGTGGATCCCCTCACACACAGCCCTGCCCCCTCTCTTCCCTGACAGAGGCCACTTGAGCTTTCTTCAGTCCCCAGTGTCCCTAGCTTCTGGGAGGGGACGCACTCAAGCTTTCTTCAGGTGGTTCATTAAAGTGGAAGAGGTGGCAGCACCCTCATGCCCCCAACCCCCCTGAAGGCCTGCACCCTCAGAGCAAAAGTTTTTTTCAAAGAAATCTCTCACACATCTCTCCCTTTCCGTTTTCTCTCAGTGTCGCAGTCAAGGATCACAGCATTCTCTGCCACTTTCTCGTAAACCCTGTTTTCAGTGATCCAGCTAAGCACACCTGGGCATTGCTAGCTATTGTCCAAACAGGCCCCGTTTGAACCTTCCCTGAGTGTGTAATGGGCTGTGGAAGAGGGTGGGGCTGAAGAGGACCTGGCATGGCAGAGAGGAAAGTAATTTTTTAGGTTGTGAGTGGTAGAATTTTAAATCAATAAAGGAATATATATTCACTGCAGGAAAGTCAAACAAGCATAAAGAAAAATAATGAAAACTACCCATAATTCCATCCCCAGAGACAAATGCTATAAAAATGCAAAGTCTTGTTTTCTGTCCACATAGATGGCAAGGTAATTTATAAAGATAATTTGTGGCTTTGTTTTTCCCTCCGAATTACCTCCATCCTCTTCCCCATTGTAGGAGGCAGCCTGGTTGTCACTACATACCTGGCTTGGGGTTTGGGGAAGGAACTATTTCAGGGCTGAAAGGCCGATCTTCCTAAAGAGAATTCATCCCTCTATCTTTTGTGAAAATCTGAGCCCACAGAGGAGTTTGCGCTGAGTGCCCCGGAGGGACTGGGGTAGAGATCTGTGGCTTTAAGACCAGAAAGAAGGGAAGGGGGGAGGGGGAGGGGAAAGGAGGGACTCCTAATCAGGAATGGAGGTGGGGTCTGAAGGGGGTGGATCTGGGAGGCTGAACCCCAGAACCCCTAAGCCCTCAAACCTGCCCCAAGAAAGCATCAGTAAGGCTAGATTGAGGGAAACGTGAAGACTCCCCACCCCCGGCTGGTGTGGACAAAGAGGAGAGAGAAGGGACCCCCAAATGACTGAGGCGGAATTCCCATTGGTCCAGTGCGCCAGGATCTGAGTCAGATCTAAGGTAATTTTTAAAATAGAGAAAAGTTCAACATTTTTTACACGTCTGAGTCTGTGGTTGACCTCTGTAAACCTGCTAGCCTCTCTCTAGTAATTTTTAGAAATTATGTATGCGTAGATTATGGTACACAACTGTAGCTAGATTTTTGTACCCTGTGTTTTCCCTTTAATAAATCATGAGGACCCTCTTCTATCATTCAATATACTTTAAATTAGTTTTTCAGATATAATTCACATGACATAAAATTCACCATTTAAAAGTACACAGTTCAGTGGTATTTAGTATATTTATTTACTATGTTGTACAGCTACCACCGTCATCTGCCATAGTTTGCCGTGTATAGTGCACACCCATGTCCTTTGCCCAAACTTTCAGGAAAAAAATCTCTTGTTTTAATTTTGTCATTCAGTTATTTACTTATTTATAGTTAGAAACAAAACCGATTATTATATTCCAGGGTATTATTTTGCATACAGATGTTGTTATTGCTTTCTAGAGTTACTTATAATGCAGAAGCATAAATAAAAGAATTTAAAGCATTTATACAGATATGGAATTAGTACCACCCATGTATAATGTGCTTCTTCATTTTCCCCGTAAAAATGTGGGCAAAAAGCACACAATATATACAGCAAAATATAGGTAATTCAAGAACATTATCATCACCCCCAAAAGAAACTGGTACCTATAAACGGTCCTGATCCTCCCTGGCAACGGCTAACACGCCTTCTAGCTCTATGGGTTTGCCATTCTGGCAAGGTAATGTAACTGGAACCATGTCTGGCTTCTTTCATTCGGTATGTTTTCAGGGTTTATACATGTCATAGCAGGTAACCCACTTCCTTTTAAGGCTGAATAATATTCCATTATATGGATATACCACTTTTGTTTATCCGTTCATTAGCTAATCGACATCTGCGGCATTGCATTTTTTTTCCTTTGGATATTATGGCAATGGTGCTGTGAGCATTAAGTAGAAGTTTTCGTGTGGACGCGTTTTCATTTCTCTTGGATACATATCTAGGAGGGTCCTATGATAATTCTACGTTTAGCATTTGGAAGTCTGCCAGACTGTTTTCCATAGTTGCCACGCCATTTCCCATGCCTGTCAGCAATGTCCGGCGGTTCCCATTTCTTCACGTCCTCACCAACACTGGGTATTTTCCTTTAAAAATTTTTTTGTTTAATGATAGCCATACTAGTGAGGGTGAAGTGGTATTTCACTGTGGTTTTGACTTACGTTTCCCTAATGACTAATGTCGCTGGGTATAAAAATGCTTTTAAGTTGCGATTTTAGTGACCATGTCAAACCCATCATAGATTGCTATAATATGTTTTTAAATTGGCTATAATTGAATATTTAAGTTGTTCCTATTTTTAGTTCATTCACACCTATAAATAAGCCTTTGTATAGCATAATTATTGCTGATTTAACCTCATTCATTCATTTATTCAACTCATTCATGCATTCAACAGCTACCTACAAAACGAGGTCTATTCAAGGTATGATTGCAGGGTGCAGAGCCAGATTGAATCCCTGCCTCCCAGGAACATCCAGTCTAGTTACTCAGCAAACAATGGTGCAAAGTCAGTCATTAGAAAGGCTGATGAGTAGTATTGAGGAAGAGCACAGACTGTGCACGTAGAGAATCATGTCACTCAGTGTGGGAGGCCAAGCAGAGGCCTGAGGAGGGAAGTTAGCCAGGGCTGCAGGGAGGCAGGGAAGAGCTCTCCAGATGGGGGGAGCCACGTGCAGGGAGCCCCTGAATTGGAAAAAGGCTCTGCCTGTTTCAGGAGCTAAAAGGAGACCTGAGTGACTAGGAGGAGAGAGGGAAACGAGGGAGCAGGGGAGGAGATGGAAGCAGAGGAGGATGGACGGCGCTGACTGACAGCTAGCTTCAGGAGGGCTCAAGCTGTGCACAACTGTTTTCTTTCCAATGTGTCGTTTTTAAAAAGATTTATTTATTTATTTTTAGGGAGAGGGGAAGGGAGGGAGAAAGAGAGACAGAAATATCCATGTGTGAGAGAAACCTCGACTGGTTACCTCTCACACGGGCCCACAACCCAGGCATGGACCTTGACTGGGAATCAAACCGGTGATCTTTGCTTCGTGGAATGATGCTCAATCAACTGAGCCACGCCAGTCAGGGTATCCAATGTGTCATCTTTAAAAAGCGAAAGGCAGACAATGAGAAGAAAGGAATTGGAGAGAGAGGATTTCTGAAGATGGCACACTTAGACAAATGGGGTCTTGCCCTATGTTACACCAACCAGGCTGAGTAACTATCAGTTGCCTAGTCACTTCTGTCACCTGCTATGTCTGTGCGCAACCTAAGTGGCTTCCACAAGGGCCAGCACACATGATACTGCATGATCCTTCCTTCTACTCTGGCCAGGGCCCCCTGGACCAAAGGAGGTGTTTGACCTAAGAGCAGCCAATTTAGAAGTTGGCTAATAGCTGAGAAGTGGCCTGGTGTGATACACTAAAAAAAAAAAAATATATATATATATATATATATATATATGTATATATATATATATATATATATATATTTGTTCTTTGTCCCTGGTTCCTGGCACAGAGGTCCTAAATCCCTTGGAATTTATTGTCTTTTGCGTGCTAATGAGATGACTCATGGGGGCTGGTCGCCAGGTTCGGTAGTTCAGGATGGGGACTGGTTGTCCACACCCTGACCCCCAGGATGGGGGAAGAAGCTGGAGACTGAATTCAAGCACAATGAGCAAGGATTAAATCTGTCACTCCTACATAATGAAACCTCCATAAAAACCCCTAAACAATAGGTTTGGAGAGCTTCTGGGTCGGTGACTCTGTCGGCCTGCTGGGAGGGTGAGGTGCCCAGAGATGGCTGTATCCGTTATAACGCATCAGTAATAGTAAGTAAGGCAGGTTCCTGTGGTTTGTGAGCTGTTCTAGCAAATTATGGAAAATGAGGAGGGCATTCTGGGAACCTCCAAATTCATAACTAGTCAGTCAGAAGTATGGGTCATCCTGGGACTTGCAGGTGGCACGTGAAGTGAGGGCAGTTTTGTGGGACTGAGCCCTAAATCTGTGACGCCTGCTCTAACTCTGGGGGGTCATGTCACAATTAAATTATTGGACAGCCAGTTGGTGTCAAAGAATCAGAAACTGGGTATAAGTCCTATTTAACCCAAAGCCTGTCCTGGTAGGTGACTTCCACACCAATTTGTTCCTTTCCTTAAGTTGAGAAGTCGGAGGGGGAGTGGAGAGCCAAAGCTGAGAGATACAGGAAGGGAAACAAAGAGAAACTGTCCGGCTGCAGAAGCCAGGAGCTCACAGCACCACGAAGTAGGAGAAACCAGGAGGAGGCAGAGGCCACAGGCAGCAGAAACCATGGGACAGACGGAGAGGGGAAGAGGCAGTCAGCCACAGTGGCAGGACGAGAAGAGGCAGAGACGGCTGGAGAAGCCTTAATGAGCTCCACTGGATTAGAGAGGGCTACTGGAGAAGAGAAGTACCTGGACCCGAACAACTCTCTCGTTCCCTGAAGAGCTTCCCAGGCTCTGTGAGCCCTGGCTGAGTGGCGGTGGGGACTCTGCTTTCCTCATTTCCTCCTGGGTCCTGCTCGCTGGAAGTGACCTGGCAGTATCCAAGCTCCTTATGCACATCGCACGTCCCACACATGTGGGTCTGGGCCTGGCTCAGGAATCCCCAGCCTCGTTTGGCAGAGGGGAACCTGGAAGTGGGAGAAAGCGCCGTGGAAAGGCATTGAACATCCTCGGTCTGAGCAGCTGGGGCAGCAAATGAGAACAGAGGTGCCGGGTGGGCGCGATAAGGGTGGTGGAAACAAGAAGCCCAGGTCTGTCTCTGAATCACTGTAGGACCCTCAACAAATCCTGTGCCCTCTCTGGACCTCAGTTTCCCCATCTATAAAAGTAGTTGATTTCTGCATCCCATCCCAGAGTGAATATTTGGTGAATCCATGACATGAGAGGCAAAAATCATCTTTAAAAAAAATCTGAATCTTAAAAATCCAGTAAGCCAACAAATACGATCATCATTTGTTTAAAAAACACATCAAATGACCCATGGACATGAACAATGGTGGGGATTGCCTGAAGGAGTAGGGGGTGCTGGGTGGAGGGGGAAAGACAGAAAAATTAGGACTACTGTAATAGCATAATCAATAAAATATGATTTAAAAAAATAAAACTGACCAACCAAAAAAAAAAAGAGAGAGAGAGAGAGAGAGGAAAGAAACACTTCAAAACCTTTGAAATGATCAACCTTGGCTGGTAGAGCTCAGTGGATTAAGCATTGGCCGGTAAACCAAAGGGTTGCTGGTTCGATTCCGCACTCAGGACACATGCCTGGGTTGCGGGATGTTTCTCTCCCTCTCTTTCTCTCTCCCTTCCCCTCTGTCTAAAAGTAAAATAAAAGAAATCTTAAAAAAAAATTTTTTTTAAATGATCAATACAATTTTATTTTAAAAACCTGAAATGAAAAACGGCACAAGATCGGGATATTCAGAACACTGGCCTCCGAGGGCTGGTGGGAGGAGAGGGGTCAGCTCTGCTGGGGAATGTCTATCTTGATGCCAAAAGGGCACCATCTGCTCCGAGATCAAAAGTTCCCCCAGTTTAAATCCCTCAACATTCCAGAAGGTCAGAGGAACCCAAGATTCTAAAAGTGCTCCAGATTTTACAATTCCAAAGGTTCTAAAATTTCCAAGATCTCTAGACTTCTACAGATCGTGAGTGCTGTAAAGCTTTGAAGATTCACAAAGTTCCAGAGGCCTCAACGCCCCAGATTCTAAAAGGCTTCCCAAACCCACTTTGGGCCTATGCGGAATCCAGCTTCAGAAATGGAAAAGGAGCGGGGCGCTGTGCTTTTATCTCCTGCTTTTTCTGGGGGCAGGGGTTGTGGACACCCCCTTACACATGACTGTCCCTGTGGGTCAGGGGAGGGGGCAGAGTGTTCTGAGATCAGAGTGGTCTTCGTAAGAAACCCGAGAGGTCCCAGATGAACCTTAGTCCTTCTCCATGCCTCTCGGGGTCCCTAACCCTTCGCTAGGAAAGGACAGTGTTGTCTGGGGCCCTGGCTCCCAAGTCCTACCTCCTCACTTATTCCAAAGCATGCCACCCTCAGAGAGCTCCCAGTCTAGTTGGGGACAGACAGTCAACTAGTCAGAAGCCCTGGAAAGGATTTAGCAGGTCAGTCGTGTGGCCAGGTATGACTCCCGTGGTGCGGCCTGAGCCCCTGCCTTGCCACCGACAGCCTCCCCACCTGCCAGCTGCACCCAGGTCGCCTCCCCCACACACAGCAGTGCTGGGGCCCTGCCGCAGCAGGAAGACTCGCGGAGGCTCCACGTGGAGCTGGTGGGCACCCTGAGACTGTTGCCTGCTCGGGTCCCCGCGGGCTTGGACCCGTTGCTCCGTGGGCCCACGCCAGGCTCGGCCCTTCACCTCGTGCCCCCCGGGGCATCTCCAGCTCAGCGTCCCCTCTGGTTCTGCTGCTCCCTGAGCTGGACCCTCCTTCCGTCCCTGATTTTTATGAGTGACCACACCTCTGGCACTCGGGGACAGAAGAAAGCCCTCTCAGGCCTGCCCCCCACCCCAGTCAGCATCCCTTCTCAAGGGGCTGTCCCAGGGCCACAGCAGGTGGAGGAGAAAAGACTATAGGAACGAGGCACAGATCCAGAGCCCAAATTTGACTACATACCCCCTGGCTGTGAATCTGGAAATTTCCATTTCCTCCACATAAAGAGAGGTTTTTATTGCTACCTCTCAACATTGTAAGGGAATTAGGAGTACCGGCTGCCGGCTCCTTATTTGTGAAAGCAGCCACCGGCGCACTCCACCCCCGGCAGCCCCTCCCCCCACCCTGAGCGAGTCTCCCAGGAGCATCGGAGGGGTGGGCTTAGGGGCAGGGGTGGAGAGCCGGAGACTGGGTTTTAACAAAAACACTAATTGAGGTCCAGGAACGGCCCTCCCTGGCTCCATTCATGAAAGTGGTATTTTTAGCCCAGGAATGGCCGTTTGTGGTCACGGTGGGGATGGCCAGGCCATGTGTCATGTCTGAGTGTTCGTGGACTCACTCTGCCCAGGAAATGGGGACCAGCTGCTGGATGGCAGAGCTGCCGCCTCATCTGGGAGGAGGTGGACCCTCAGCCAAGCCGGAAGCTTAACCCTTCTCACCCCTAAGGGGCTCCACGGGTGTGCGGATGGGGGCACTAATGAGCACACAGGGAGCATTTGCTAGCCAGGCACTGCTCTGACTTTATACATAGGAACTTATTCCATCCTCATTTCCAGGCAGCCACTATTACTAGCCCCATTTTACAGATGAGGAAACCAAGGCTGGAGCCATTAATTGGTCCCCCTTGAGCCCACATGGCAGCGGCGGGTGGAGCTGGGCTATCCGAAACCTGGCAGCCAAGCCCCAGAGTCCATGCTTTTATTGTCGCTTGGAATCTGGACTCTGGGTGGACAGTGCTTGCAGCTAGGTCCTCCCACTGCAGGCTCCAGCGCCCGGCCTCACCCTTAGCCCAGCGTTCTCTGAGACTACAGGGAACATCCAGTCCAACCCTCCTTTGCAGGTGAGGATGCTGAGGACCAGGTCTCTTCCCACTGAATGATCCCATCATGTGCCCGCCCACCTCCTCAGCCCACACAACTCCAGCACGCAGCACCAGGGCTCTTTAGAGCGAGGAGCCTGGCTCTGGAAGCAGATGTGAGACCTGCTCCTAACTTGCTGGGAGACCTTGTGCAACTCGCCTCATCCGTCTCTCGGAGCCTCAGTTTCCTTCCCTGTAAACAGGCAATGTTGGTGATAAATTGCCTGGGGATTCAATAAATGTGGGTTTCCTTATCTTGGGCTTTTAAAACCATGACTTAATCCCTCCTGGAAACAAGATGCATGGTGTTCACCCTCCCAGGACTACTTCCGGAAATGGAGGTTGGTGGGATTGTATACATTGTGATCAGCTGGGGAGAGCTTTTGAAGCAAATCATGCCATGATGGCCAGCATCTACCTAGTCCTCAGATTCCAGCAGAGGAGAATGTGGCAGAAGAGAGCGAGGAGGCATGCCCTATCCATCCTCTGAGCCAGGTGTCTGGAAAGGAAAGCAGAATAAGCATGATGGAGTTCAGGTCCGGCTTAGCCACGCCCCTCCCAGGTGACCTTGGGTCAGTCTCTGCCTGTCCCAGGGTCTGAGTCTCCCAAATGCAGAGCGGGGCCAGGGCTCTTTCAGGCCTCTCCTTGCCTTGATTTTCTGTGACAGGGCAAGCCCCTCCCTCAGGAGCTCGGGACCCTTGTGTCTCCCCGCCAACACACACACACACACACACACACACCCCTGCCTGTATCTCCGCTCAGGGAGGCTCCGCAGCCTGGCTTCGGGGCTTGCGCATGACCCACGAGGGCAGCTCCGCATGGCAGTCTCCGTCCCCAAGTCTCATGGCCTGCAACTGTATCTCCCACAGGTAACTTTTTCCCCTTGTTCTGAATCCCAGATGTAAATTTCCTGGCCAGAGAACCTGATTGGCCCAAGTGAGATCAGGTGGCCGGTGAGCTGGGCCCTGTGTCATGGGCTAGGGGTGGAGCAGCTTCTCCAAGCACCGGATGTGGATGAAGAGGAAGTGAAGGCATCTCCAATTCAGAAACAAAACAGATCCACCTGGAATGTAAGTTAGTACATGGAAAAGTTTATCTACACAAATTCCTCATTTTCCAGAAAGCTATCAGAGGCTATCAGAGGCTAGGGAACTAGGCTTAAAATTCGAAAGACACAAACTACCCCATACTCCCAGGAACCAAAATAAAAAAAGTTCATGTCCTTAACTCATCGGAGAATCTTCTCATTCATTTTTTATTAACTCTCGTAACACAAACGATTCTAACACCCATGGGTTATTGGTTTTCCACTGCAAGGCATTGTCATGACAGTGATAAGGAGGAACAGCTGACATGCTGTGAAGAAGAAATATTTAATATAACAATAAAAGTAAAACAAAACTTTAAAAAGCAAAAGCAAGGACAGCGACCATACAGTTTAGGAGTCCCTAAAAGCATCAGGTACCATAGCTGAAGCTCATAGTAACAGACCTTGGGTACCAAGAATGAGTAAAATTATGTTCCCTGACTTCCATTTAAAATGGCATAAATAGGTAACACATTGCGATAGACTTCCATTTAATATAAAAAGAAAGAAAAAATGTTTTAGTCTTTCACAGAAGGAATAACCCTCATCTGGAAAATGCATTCTTGTGGAATAATGCAGTTATAAATGATGTATGACTACACATGGGTTTACAAGCCAGTCCAACCAGAATAATAAATAGCACAATTTTGAAACCAAACTCTGTAACTAGCAGCTAGAGTTGCATCGTGGCAGGAATAAAGTGCTTTAACAATGATTTCATTTGGACTGGGGACCCCGGGGACCCTGCCAAGAACTTGATAGCAGATAATTTTCAGGAGCAATGCTCAGTCCCGACCCACCACGTAATTTTACCCTCTTGCCTGGGGGAAGATCCTCTCGCTGGTTGTGAGGGGAAAAGGGAGACCCTGCAGAGTTGTCATGTGTTCAAACTTGAGGCCTGGAGGGAAAATTCTGAGTCTTCTTTGGGGCAGTGGGTTCCAAAAGTGAAGGGCGCCAAAATCACTTGGAAGGAAGCTCATAAAAACTTTTGGACATCTGGGGAAGGAATCAAAAACATGTATTTTTAAAACACATTCCTTAAACGATTCTGATGCACATGCTGCATGGAAACAGTACTCCTCCCACTGCACAGATGGGGAAACTGAGGCCCAGAGAGGACAGGAGCAGTGACTTAGAGTCACACAGCAAGTCAGAAGCTGAGCTGGCCTCTGGCCTGACCAGGGCTTCTTTCCACCGAATTCCGCCTGCCCACGGACTGCCTCCCGGGGCTGCTCGCATTCCAAGGAACCTTGTAACAGGAAAGGAAATGTCCGCTGTGCCTGTGCCGCTGTCCGAGCGCCCGCCGTGACTCCAGGATCTGCCAGACACAGCCCTCAGAGCTCTGGCTGCCAAGCTGCGGGAGCCTGGTTTTTCCAGATGGGATTGGGGACGGGATTACGAAAACGAGCACTTATTTTTATTTCTCCAAGAAAATAAAGCAGCAGATTTGCTCCAAGAAGAGCAGTCAGAGGAAGCAGGGCTCGTAGCCAGGAGGAGGTCCTGGCCCCCTGCCAGCCTCTCAGCCCCCATCCAGGGCTGCTTCTTCATCCTGAAGGTGTTAGACATGAAGTCGGGTCCTCAGACAAAGCGCTTTTTGGGCTTCGGATTCAAGAAGGTTCGGAAGACAGAGGGTTGTTTTCTTCCTGGGGACAAAGAAATTTTTTCCAGACTCTCCTATTGCCCTCACCCCAAAACACGTCTAAAAATGGGGGTGGTGATGTGATTGCTATCAGGTTCCACAACTATGGCAGTGGTTCTCAGGGGGGACCATTTTGCTGTCTCCTAAGGGTGCAAGGGGACATGTGGCCATACCTGGACACATTTTTGGCTGTCACAACTCAGGGGAGGTGCTACTGGCATCTAGTGAGTAGGAGCCAGGGATGCTGCTAAACATCTTACAATGCACAGGACAGTCCCCAAAACAGAACCACCCGTGCCCAAAATGTCACATCTCTGACCCTGACCTAAGGGCAAGTGGCTCAGGATGTTACTGAGTCTGGGTGTAAGTCCAGGTTTTGCCTTTAAATGCTGTGTTAGTTTGAACAAGGCCCCGCTCTCTCTGGGCCTCAGGCTCCCGTCTGCACAAGAGGCAGAGGCTCCTCTCAGGGGCCCTCTGGAGGCTGAGACAACAGGCCTGCCTTTGGCATCATAGATGAGGCTGTCTGGCGTAGGGGGGTCTACCCACCCCCCATGCCTGAGGGGTAAACAGTCAGCTCTCCTGAACCCCTCCCCCAAAGCGCAATATCTGGAACTCCTGCTCCACCAGGAACGGAAAAACCATTATCTGCAGCTGACATCACTTTGCAAAAATGCAAGAGGGTGGTTGCTGAGCAGAGCTCCGGGGAAGGGGGGTTGGGGGAAGAGAGGGCTCCAGGGTAGGGGTGGGAAGAAAGGACTCGAAGCTCAGAGCAGTGCCAACCACCCACAGCGCCAGGATCCAGCACCTTCGCGCAACTTGGGACAACCCTGGACTAGTTACTTCACTTGCCTGGACTGTAGTCCAGTCATCTGTACAAGGAGAGGCTGGACCTGGATATTGCTGGGACACCTTCCCACTGGGGGAGTCCAGGACACTCTGCCTCTCCCAGGGCAAGTCTCAGGGGGACCTCTGGGCTGCAGGTGCACAGAGGGAGGCCCCCCAGGAACAGGAAGAACAGGGTTGGGAGTTGGAAGGAGAGAAAAGCAGCCACCCACTCCAAATAATACACAAATGCCCAAAAAGCCCATGAAAAGGGGCTCCACGTCACTAATCACTAGAGAAATGCAAATCAAAACCAATGTGATAGCCTGTCATACCCGTGAGGATGGCTGCTATCAAATAAAACAGAAAATAGCACCCCTGTTTGCAGCAGCACTATTGACAATAACCGAAACATGGAAGCAACCCAAGTGTCTGTTAACAGATGAATGGATAAGCAAAACGTGGTTTATACATGCAATGGAATATCATTCAGTCTTAAAAAGGGAGGACATTCTGACACACACTACAACATGGTTGGCACTTGAGGACACTATGCTAAGTGAAATACGTAAGCCAAAATACAAAATGGCAAATACCCACTCTGGGGACATCTTCTCTCCAATCTGTCCCTCATGAGCCTGCCCAGCACCGATATTCCAGGGAAGAAGGTAAAGACCCCTTGGTCCCTTTATGTAGGTGGGAAAGAAGAGACCTAGAAAGGAAAGTGATCTATTCAAGGCCACACAAGTCCACGGCAGAGTCGGGACTAAAAACCAGATCTCCTGACTCCAAATCCCTGTCACCTCTCCGCGCTCTCCTCCAGAGGGTCTTGTGCCATGCAGATGGGCCAGGGCACCAAGAAACCTGGTTAGCAGGTATGGCTCCCTCTTTAAGGGACTCCTGCTAAAACCTCAGTTCCAATTAGCTGACCAGACTTCCCCTCTTGATGTCCTCTGAGCAGCACACCTCTTGACAAGTCCCTCCCCTGATCAAGCACCTTACATGGCTCCCTGTCACCCCCTGAACATCTCACCCAGCATTTGGGGCCCCAGCCTACCTCCCAAGACTGATCTTGTGTTCCCCACACACACACCTTTGCCTTACACTCTGGTCACCATACAGTAACCCCTGTCCCCCTCCCCAAAACTTTGTGCAAGCTGGCCCCTCCTCCAAGGACACCCTTTCCCGCCTCCACCCATTAAGGCCATCCAAATGTCACCTGCTCCAGGAAGCCTTCCTGCTCCCCAAATCAGACATGGCCTTGCCCTCCTCTAGGCTACCAGAACATTCCCTTAGGTTGACTGAGGGTACTTCAAGTGCTCATCTGTCTCCCCCAGGACATGGGGAGGTACCTGGGAGCAGAGCCCAAGTCACACCCACCTCCGGTCATCTTGTCATCCTCAGTACCAAGAATTAAAAAGAGTAAGACCTAAGTGACCCCGGTTGCCCTGAGCCCTCACCAGGATAAACAAACAGACTGTTCGGTGCCCGTTTGGGACACAGCTCCAGGTCGGAGGTGGCTGGAGGCTGGGCACGGCGCCTGGACCCAGGCACTGACTCCGCCTCCAGGGCTGTTTTTACTTTCCTTCTCCTCAGGCAAAGGCTGCGGGGGCCATCTGAGCCACAGCTGGGTTTTATTGCATCAAGGCTCAAAAAAGGCCTGAGCATATTTTTAGAGAGAAAGGGAAAAAGAATATTTTTTCCCTGACCCAAGATGAGGGTTTGCCCCAATTTTCCATCTGCTCTCCCTTCTGGGTGGAGCTGGCAGGGAAGTTTCTCTGCAGGAGGATCCTCAGGACAGCGGTTTATGAGCTCATAGATGTGGTGGGGAAGGCTGTCCAGCCCAGTGCCTGCCTTCGTCCCCCGACACGCATATAAGCACAATTGCACACTCACAGAGCAGCGCTCGGATGCGTGCACACGGCCTTGGGCCTGTGATGGGGGCCAAGCGGAGCCATGCACTGGGTGGGGGACAGTGGCGGAGCGAGACGGATCTGGAGCCCAAAGCTCCCCTGGAAGGGGGTGACAGAACCAGGGGTTCCCACTCTTGTATCTGGAGTCCTGGGGTGTGCAAGTGACAAAGATGAAGTTCAGAGAAGCATGTGGCCAATGTTACCCACAGAACAGAAGCCAGAGCCCCCTTTCACACACCCCTCCCCTCCATGGCAGCTGGTCTTCAGTGCCAAAGAGCCAGCAAGCAAAGCGGCGAGGCCATGACAACAGCAAAGACCACCGCTGTCCCTGCAACGGCACCCAGGGCTGGCACTTGGGTCTGAGCTATCTGCAGACACGGCCTCACTTCATTCTTACACCCGTTTTATCAGAGGGGGAAACAGGCTCAGAGGAGATACAGAGGCCTCTGGGAGCCAGGAAGGCAGCCTCTTGGCTTTGGGGATCAGCCAGGAAAGTTAGGAGTGGATTGCAGGCTTACAGGGTTTTAGCTCCACGAGGGGTGTGGCCTTTATCTTTCTTGTCTGCGGAGCCCCAGGCCCTGCGGAGGATTGGAGCCAGGAGGGGTGAGCAGTGATGGAGCGGGATGCAGCTCCGCCAGGCACCTTCTTACCCATGTAACCCCTCTAGCCTCGGGCAGCAAGGGCTGCAAGAGGCTCACCACCTACTTCTTGGAAACTGAGGCAGCCCCGCCCGGGGCAAGGGGAGCTTCTCGGGAGACAGGCTTTTCTGGCAGAAAGGCGCAGATCCAAGGCCTTCCCAGCCCGGGGACAGAGTTTCCTCCTCCCCTGAACCTCCTCTGTGAAACAGGGACAACAACCGCCTCCTGGGAGGGCTGGGGCACCACGTGCGGGTGTGTGAAGTACTTGGCACAGGCCTGGGACAAGAGAGGCCCTTGATGGGAGTGTGTCCTGTTTCTGTCCCTGGCTGCCCTGGTTAGCACGAGTGACAAACAAGTCTTGACTACGCCGAGGCGCCTCCCCTCCTGCGCCAGCAGAAGTTGCACGGCAGAAAGTAACAGAAATTCTTGGAAAGCCACCATCGAGCACTCCGTGGAACAGGTGGGACATTCGTCAAGATGTCACCAGCAACCACACCAACTGCCCGGCCTGGAGTGGCCCTCCGTGACCTCTCACCTGTCTCACACTGTCCTGTTCACCACTCGATGTCTACCCCAACACCAGCAAACACCATCAAGCGCTTCCCCCTGGGGACACCTCACCAGATCCGTCCCTACTCAAAGCCTCTTCTGGCTCTGCACATTAGGCATACAGTCCTTAGTCTGTACCTGAGCGTTCCGGACCTCTCTCGGTCTGGCTAGCACCCCCGATACTCTCGTTTGCACTTCACCTTGCACCGCTCATATCAGCTATGGCCAGAAACCCATGATCACGTGCTTTCATTACCTATGGGAAGAGCTAAGTTCAGAACCTGGCACACAGGAGACTGCTCAGTGAGCTGTGAGCCGGAGTCAGCAGAGACACCAGCTTCTGCCCTCGAAGGAGCTTCTGCTTGGAATGCCATTCCCCTTCTCTGGCAAGCTCTGACTCACACCTCCTCCAGGAAGCCTGCCTTGATACCCACCCCTCTAGGCTAGTGTAGGTGTATTCTTCTCAAGTAGGGGTGCCTGGTGTCCCCAGGTGCTCCTGTCATTCCTGTCCTAGCTGGATGAGATAACTCCATTCTCTATCCGCAGGCCTGGCCTATCTCGCCTGAGGTCCTGCGGATTTCAGCGGGGCTTACATCTGTCCACCGGTCTTCCTTGCTCCCAACCCCTATGCCTGTCCTTAGCCCCGGGGCCCCACGTGTTCCATTCTGCAGGCACCCTACCCCCCACCCCCCACCTTATTCCAAAGGCCTTGCAACATCAAAACGAATTTGACGTTCTGGAGATGGCAGAGAGCAATTCCAGGGCTGAGAACAAAACAAGTCGATGTTCAGTCCGACAGTGTAATTTTTAGGAATTTGTCAACCATCCCTCACCCAGATAATCTCTTACCAGCTGGTGGGGTGGGGGCGGGGGTGCAACCTGACCTCTGGGAGAGTTCTGAAAACTCCTCCCTCTCTTCTCTCAAAGCCCCTCCCCTTCTCATGTTCTGATGGAGAACTTTGTCTGGCTGACTCCTTAGAGACTCAGGAGGGGCATCTTGTGAGATAGATTCACTCTCTGCCAATATGCAAAAGCAGCTGCTGTCAGTTATTTTAAATAGCCATTGTTCTGGACTAGGTCGTGTCCTCCCAAAGTCTGACGTTGAGGTCCTAACCCCCAGTGTCTCAGAATGTGATGACACTTGGAGACAGGGCCTCCAAAGGCTACATTAAAGCAAGGTCATTAAAGGGTGGACCCAAATCCAGTAAGACTGGTGTCCTTACAAGAAGAGGAAACTCAGATACAGGTACGCACCAAGGGGAAATGCTACAAAGACATAGGAAAAGGAAGCCATCTCCAAGCCAAGGAGAGAAAGAACTCAGGAGAAACGACTCTGTCGACACCGTGATCTTGGACTTCCAGCCTCCAGAACCGTGAAAGAAGAAACTTTTGTTGTTTAAGCCACCTGGTCTGCGGCACTCCTGTTGTGGTGGCATCTCTTTTGTTGAGCTGTCATCACCTGTGTCTGGGCTTGTCTCCCCTTTCAGACTCTGAATTCCCAGAAGGCACTGGACAGGTCTGACCAGTCAGTCCATCCCACACAGCCTTGGACACACCACACACTGAGATTTCACAGGGCATTCGTTGCCTGGGCAAACGCCTTCGGGGAGAAACAGAATTTTGGTTCATTGTCTCTTTTACTCATCACATGCTGGAAAGAGGGGAAACTGATGACACCCCCCAACCTCCATGCTCCTCCCTCATCTGGCCTCTGGTTCCACCCCAACAGCCCTGAGAGAAAACTCTCTTCCATTTTACAGAAGGCACAGAAAAGGCAAGTGACATGCCCAAGGTCATTTATAGAGTCAAAGCCATTAGGGAGGAGAGATCAAAGCCCACTGGTCCCAGGAGGACCTGAGATGGAAAAGCAGGGATTGGAAGGTTCTGCATGTCCCACCCTCTGGAAAGAGACAGGGGAGGGGTGCGTTTGAATTCTGACGGTTCCCCTTGTTTGCTGTGTGTGAGCGAGTTTACTGACCTCTCTGAGCTGGGGCCTTGGTTTCCACATCTGTACAATGGCCTAATGCATGTAAGACAGGACATGCAGCGCGTGGCACGGTGTCAGGCCCACAGAAGCGGCTCAAGGAATGGTGGCCATGGTGCAGCTCATGAAAACAGCTTCTGGAATCGTCCAGCTGGCCCAGAACCTGGCCCCGCAGGAAGTCTAACAAAGAGCTCTCGACAGGGGCTTTTCCTGCTGGTGGGCATGGGGGGCGGGCGACCTGCGGCCCCTGTGTCTGAGCACTGCCTCCAGCCCCAACACACATTGTTATTACCCTGCCCCGGGGCCTCACAGGGCACAGGGCTGGACAAGGCTCAGAGGTCCATTGTTCTCCCTCCAGGCCCAAACCAAGCCCGGCCTGCCGGGACCAGCAGCTAAAAATAGCTGTGGGGCATCGGGGTCCAGCTGCTTATCTCTCTGCGGGGGTCAGGACCTGTCCCGCTCTCCCTGGCCACTGCTCTGGAGGAAGTCCGGCCTGGCCAGCTCCCAGGTCACCCTCGGGGGAGAGTCCAAACTCACACCCGCAAAACATTTCGTGAAAAATTCAAGGCCGGCTACAGTTCTGAGGACAGAACCTTGGCGCAGACTTTCAGACTTGGCCTGTGGTGGGTCGGGAGGAAGGGCCTAGAAGAACAGGACATCATTGGCAAAGCAAAGAGAAACGAGGAAAGGCATTCCAGGTGGCGTGGACAGTGGAAGCCAAGGGATGAGGGATGTGGCAGACCAGGGCAACGAGAGGCTGAGGGAAGCCTCTTTGGTGGCGCAAAGAGTGAATCTTCAAGGGGGTCTCAGGCTCAGCTGAGCAGGGGCCTGAATGCCAGGCAAGACTTTGCTGCCCTTCAAGACCACACTTTGCTTGGGTGGGCTCCCTGACTGCCTTTACTTCCGGGGCCCCTCTAAGGCTCCTGTCTTAGCGGTAGTAACAGCCCTGAGGGAGGAGCTGAGGGACGGTGAGGATGGAGAGGGTGCCTTTAGCGAGCTGGTGGGGCCTCAGGGAGGGGCTTGCTCACCAGACACCCACCAGGCGGACGGCAGGGGCTCTGCCTGTGGGCTGTGCATGCCACCGGCAGCCCATAGCTATTCAGGCCTTCAGCCATCAGCTGTTAAGCACCTGCTGTGGACTGGGTCCTGGGCTGGGTGCCAGGGACCCAGATGGCCACTCAATTACAGCTCTTCAGGGGCTGGCAGTCCAGGGGAGGAACAGAAAAGTGAAGAGGCAACACCAGGGTTGAGTCACCCGAGCACAGTACTGGGGCCACCCAGGGGAGGGCTCTCCTCTAGACTTGGGACATCCCCAAAGGGTTTCGGGGACACAGCCTCTGAACAAAGGCTCCAGGGTCCAAACGAGTCTAGCTGGGGGCAGGGGTGCAGGGACAGGGCAGAGATGCAGTGTGGGGACAATGAGGCCACAGCGGTCTTCGAAGGCCAGATTCCATCCTCCTCTGAACCCGTCATGGATACAAACATAGTTGTCACTCACAGGAAGGCTGGTGGATGAAATTGTTGGAAAAATGGGAAACAACCAAATTGTGGATATTGAATCCTATCTTTTAAACTCAGAGTCTGGGAATTTGATCATTAATTGTTCAGTTATGAAAGTCTGCTGCCATTTGTACAATGGGGGTTTGATTCGTAAGCTGTGCTTAAAATGAAGGCAACTGTGTTGCACAAATAGCACCTCAAAGCCCGTCCTGGGAAGGTCCAGTCAGGCAGGCGTGGGCCCCTGGAAGGCCCAGTTTGCACTGGTCCACGGGTGCTTGTAGCCTGGAGTGAAGAGCTTAGTTTGGGTGAAATACACTCCAGGGGTGAGCTCCTAGGCCTCTGTGATTCCCTCCTTGGTTCTTGGGCTTCACCCCTCCAGCATCCACGCCCTTTGCCTGTGTGCTTGTAGCTCTGCCCGTTGGAGGTAGACCATCCTTCTTGCCCTTGACACTGGGCATAGCCATGTGACTTGTTTCGGCCAATGGCATATTAGCAGACAAGTTTCCAATGGAGGCTTAAAATACACTTGCATCAGAAAGAAAAATTAACACCAATTCTACACAATCTCCTCCAGAAAATAGAAGGGAGCACTTCCCAATTCATCTTTAGGAAGCAGTATTACTTTGATCCCAAAACCTAACAAAGACAGCACAAAAAACAAAAAATTATAGACTGATATCCCTCATGTAAATGATGAAAAATTCTTTTTTTTTTAGTATGTTTTATTGATTATGCTATTACAGTTGTCCCATTTTTTTTCTCCACTTTATCCCCTCTACCCTGCACCATCCCATCATCCCCCACTTCTTAGTTCGTGTGTATGGGCTGTACCTCAGTTCTTTGGCTACTCAGTTTCCTATACTATTCTTAGCCTCCCTCTGTCTATTTTTTTTGTTTTGTTTTGTTTTGTTTTTTGTCAACATTTTCCCGCCACCACTTTCCCCAGCCCCACCCACCCCCACCTCCCATCCTCAATCCTTCCCCCGATGTAAAAATTCTTAACAAAATATTAGCAAATAAAATTCAGGAACATTAAAAATTATACACCATTACCAAATGTAGTTTCTTCCAGGCGTGCAAGACAGGTTCAATACTTGAAAAATCAATCAGTGTAACCCTCATATTCACAGGCTAAACAAGAAAAGTCTTGTGATCATATTAATCGACACAAAAAAGAATTTAACAAAATTCTACACCCACGCATGATAAAGACTGTCAGAAAATTTGGAATCAAGAGCAACATCCTATAGGAAAAAAAACTTCCTCTGTAATATTTATGTAAATATAAATATATATAATTGAAGTAGTTCTTAAATCCATAACATCTATAAAGCAACTGACAGCTAATATTAGACTCACTGAGGGAAGACTGAAGCCCAATAAAGCAAGAAAGGGAAACGCATGACGTCAGATCAGAAAGGAAAACATCAAACTGTACCTATTTGCAGAGGACATAATTATGGAGAAAAATTCAAGGCATCTACAAAAAACTCCTAGAACGATGAAGTGAGTTCAGCAAGGCCACAATGTACAAAAAGCCAGTGTATTTCCCTGTGCTGGCAAGTAACACATGGAAACTGAAATTAAAAACAGAATATCATTTACAACCACTAAAGAGAGAATTATATACTTAGGTGTAAATCTAACAAAACAAACTTGTATGCTGAAAACTACAACATGCTGATGAAAGAAATCAAAGCGCTGAATAAATGGAGAGACATACCATGCTCATGAATGAAAAGATTCAGCAGAGTAAAGACACCAGTTCTTCACAAATCTTGTGCAACTACTGTTAGAATCGCAGGAAGAGTTTTTGTAGATCAGGCAAGATTATCCTAATACAATGCGGTTATTTCCAAGACCTCAAGAAGACTTTTTGTAAATTGAACAAAATTATCCTCAAATTTACACAGAAAGGCTAAGAAACTGCAATAGTTAAAACAATTTTGCAAAAAAAAGAATAAAGTGGGAAGAATCACGCTACCTAATTTGAAGACTGCGTGGCTTCAGTGGAGGGATAGGAACATAGACAGATGGAACAGAATAGTGAATCTAGAAATAGGCCCACACAAGTATGGGCAACTGATTTTTACAAAGGTGTAAAGGCAATTCAATAAGACTTTACACCCACTAAGATGACTATTCTAAAAAAGGCATTATGACAAGTGTTGGTGAAGACATGGAGAGACTGGAACCCTCACAGCCTGAATGCAAATGGTGCAGTTTGGCAGTTCCCCAAAAAGTGAAACATAGAGCTTGTGTTGCAGCAATTCCACATCTAAGTATATACCCAAGAGAACTGGAAACACATGGCCACACAAAAGCTTGTACATGAATGGCACAGCAGCATTATTCATAATGGTCCCAAAGTGGATATAACTCAAATGTCCATCAGCTCATGAATGGATGAATAAAATGTGGTGTATTGTGTGGTATTCGAAATGGGATATATACAGTGGAATAGTATCTGGCAATTAATAAAACAAGGAGTGCTGACACACGCTACAACACGAGGAACCTTGAGAACATTATGCTAAGTGAAAGAAGCCAGGAGCAGGGGACCCTGTATTTTATGATTCTGTTTACACGAAATGTCACAGTAGGTAAATCTGAGACAGGGAAGTAGATCAGTGGTTGCCCAAGGCTGGGAAGTTTGGGTATAGAGAAGGGAGTGATGACTGATAGGTATGTAGGTTTTTTAGGGGGTGAGGAAAATGTTCTAAAATTGACTGTGGTGAGCATGGTACAACTTCGTGAATATTCTAAAGACCATTGATTTGTACACTTTAAACAGGTTACATGTCAATAAAGCTGTCTTTTAAAAAAATACAGTGGATGAAGGGCAGCCTTTTCAGCAAATGGTGCTGGAGTAATTGGGCATTTTTATGCAAAATAAATAAATAAATAAATGAACATCAACCTGAACCTCACATCTCACAGAAGAATTAACTCAAAAGGGACCATAGATTTAAATGGACAACTATAAAACTTTTCAAAGGAAACATAGGAGAAATCTTTAGGGCCCAAGAACTGGTAAAAAGTTCTTAGATATAACACTGAAAGCATGATCTATAAAATAAAAACTAATAAACTGAACTCGATCAAAATTAAAAGGCATTTGCTTTGCAAAATACACATTAGGAGGCTGAAAAGACAAGTTACAGACTGAGAGAAATTATTTGCAAATCACATACCTGGCAAAGGATTCATATACAGAATATAGGAAGAGCCCTCAGACTCAGCTGTGAAAAAGCAAGCATTCTAATTAGAAAATGGGCAAAAGACATGGAGAGACTTTTCACCAAATAAACGCACATGAAAAGATGTCACTCTCATTAGCCATTGGGGAAGTGCAAATGAAGACCCGGAGGAGCTCTTGCCTCACACCTGTCACAACAGTTACAATGAAACACAGGGGCAGTTTTAAGTGCTGACAAAGTTGCAGAGAAACTGCATCTCTCGTGATACAGCCACTCTGGGCAATAGTTTGGCAGTTTCTCAAAAATTAAACCTACACTTGCCGTGCAGCCCAACAATCACACTGCTGGACATGTATCGTGGAGAAATGAAAATACCCTGTCCACATAAAACTCTCCAAGCAATTGTTCATAGCAGCTTTATAGGAAACAGTCAAGAAATGGAAACAATAAAAAAGTCCCTCAGTGAGTGAATTGTGAAACCAACTGATTCGGCATCCACACCACGGAATGCTACTCAGAAACAAACAGGACTGAACTACCGATTTGCACAACTTGGGTAGGACTTGGGGACATGATGATGGGTGAAGATAGAAAATCCCTAAGGTCACACACTGCACGGTTCCATTTATATAACATTCTTAAAATGACATAATTATATAGATGGGGAGAAGATCAGTGGTTGCCGGGGCTTAGGGATGGTAGGGGAGGAGGACGGGTGTGGCTAAAAAAAGTGTCGAGGGAGATCTTTGTGGTGAAAGAGGGCTGTATGTTGATTGCGGTCTTGGTTCTATAATCTATACATGTGATAAAGTGACATGGAACTAACTGTCCACTGTCAGATTCTGGTTTTGATATTGAACTCTAATCACGTAAGATATAACCATGGGGGAGCTAGGTGAAAGGTATGTGGAACATCGCTGTAATATCTTTGTAATTTTCTGTGCATATGTAATTATTTCAAAATTAAAAATGAAATAACCCCAAACCACTTTCATTTCAGTGGGACCTGGGCCCAGGTAGGTGCTTGCCCTTCTGCCTGTGGGGAGGGGCCACATGGAGCAGATCTGAGCCCCGACCACAGCGAGGGGCCAAGTCCAGCCAGCTCCTCCTGGATCGGCTGACTCTGGCTGCTCTGTAAGAGAGAATATGTGATGGTTGTTTTAAGGTGCTGAGCTTTGGAGGATTTCTTTTGCAGCACTCGTCTGCCAATACATGCCCCCTTGCCTCACCTTCTCTCCACAGCCCTGAGGGATGAATGCCTGACATTGGTAACTATGGCAGAGACAGCTAGCTGTCCTCCCATATCTGTCCTACCTTTCTGTTACTCCAGAGGAGTAACCTCTCTGAATTTTATCTGGTTATATGGCTACCTGGATTAAGACTACATTTCCAGGCTCTAGTAATTAGTGGCCACGTGACTAACTTCCGATCAATGGGAAGTAAGAGAAAGTATCATGTGACAGTTCCTGAAACCTTCTCTAAGAAAGAACAGACATCCACCTTTGACCACACCTTTCTTAGCCCTGTCATCCTTCCCACAGATTGGAATGCTGAAGTGATGGCTGGAGCTCAAGCAGCTATGTTGGATATGAAGTAGAAGCTTCATATGTTGGATATGAATGGCAAAGCAACAAAAGAGAAGGAATTAGGGTGCCCATTCATCACAGAGATGTCATACAAGCCCTGGGCTGCTTATATATGAATTTCCTTTATGCAATAGAGATACGAACTTCTATTTTATGTTTTCTATCACAACAGAACTCAATCTTTACTTATACAGGGGGTTCTTATCTGGGCTACCTTTTTTCATGAGCTTACCCTGTGCAATCAAATGTGCTAAGCACTGTATGCCTTCCATCCACTAAATAAGTGTTTATGAAGTCCTTACTATATATCGGGCAATATGATAAAGCTGGGGAAACAGTCAGGAACAAGATGACAAGGTCCCTGCCCCCAAGGACTTTATAGTTGAGAGGAAGAGACAAACAATAATGAAATGGACACGTGTATAAGTAATTACAATCTATGACAAGTTCCATGAAAAAAAGCACAAAGTACTTTATGAGCAGATAGCAGAGGCCTTTCTCCAGCAGGGGCTATCAGGGAAGGCTTCCTGGAGGAAGTGAGCTCTGGGGAGACGGGGAAGGGAGTATAGCCTAGCTCTCAAGAGCATGGGTTCTGAAGCCGGCCAGTCTGAGTTCAAGTCTCATCTCCCTCTTGTCACTGTATAATCTTGGGCAGGGCCCAAGCTCTCTTTGACTCTGTTTTCTTGTCTGAGAAATATAGGTTTCGTTAACAAAACACCTGTAGAACATTCACAATGTGCCAGGCAGTGTTCCTAGAACTATACAGGTATTAGCTCTTTTAATTCTCATTACAGCTACCTTATGGTACAGGTACTATTCCTATCCTCGTGTACAGCTAGGTAAACTGAGGCCCAGAAAGTGAAGCGACTTGCCCCAGGTCACACATCTAAGTGGAAGAGCTCAGTTACCCCAAGCAACCTGACTCCAGAGTCTGTCCTCAGAACACCGCACTGTAATGGTTCATAACACCAGCTCTTAACTCGTGGGGTTGCCGTGAGCGTGCAAGAAACTGTCAGTCAAGTACACAGCACAGTGCCTGATAAACATTAAGTGTTTGATAGAGGTTAGCTATTGTTACTCTCATCATCATTATCGTTAATAACTAGGGGTGGGGAGAAAGAGTGTTCTAGAAGGGAGGTTCACATACAGTGGTCCTGAGACGGAAGGAAGCGTGGTGCATTCAAGGAATGGAAGGTAGACCAGAACCCACAGCTTGCTTTTATTCTTCACAACAGCAGCATTAGTGGGAACTGTTATTACAGCCTCTTTATAAATGAGGGCACAGTGGCTCAGAGAGGTTAAGTGACTTGCCCAAGGTCACACAGTGAACCTGAACTCAAACCCAAGTCTGTCTGCCTCCAAAGTCCACATTCCCAGTGACCTCTCCACTGCTTTGCATAGACAGACTCCTAGGATCCAGCCAGAAGGGAGAAGCAAGGACAGACTGAGGTGTCATTGTCAGCCAGCTCCTAGCGAGAACCTTGAGTACCTCCCCGCCCACTTTTCAGAAGGGGAAAGTGATGCCCAATGAGAAGAGGGACTTGCCACAAATTGGCAGCAGAAGACCCCCTCCCTCCCCAGTCCAGGGACCAACGGTTTTGCCTTCTCCGTTCCCTTCATGTTTTTATTTCTTCCCCAGGGTGTAAACTGAGCCCTCTCCCAACCCAGGGGCTGCTCTGGCCTGGGCTCATTGTCACAGGGTGTGTGGCAGAGGTAGGGTGGGGTGAGGACTTGACCTCAAGGGAAGGAGGGTGTCAATAACCAGCAGACCCTTCCTCAGCCCAGCCTGGCTAGAGGACGTGGAGGGCAATGTCCCAAGGGGCTGAGCCGTGGAGGCTGAGAGCACATGGTCAATGGACAGCTCCATCCTGGTCAGTCCGCTGGGGAAGTGGCTAAGCTCCGTTTTTAGAGTCCTAACAACTCATGGACCCACACCACACACACACACACACACACACACACACACACGGCCTGGATCCCAGCCCCTCACATCACACGAAGCACTATCTGCCCCTTCAGAAGGTCCTCAGACAGGGGGAAAATTTTGATTCTCCTTGTTTTCCAGAAGAAACCAACAGGAAGGGGGAGGAGCCTCATCCAAAGTCACAGGAGAGTTTGGGACAGATCTGGGGGCAGGTCAGATGCCTGACAGCATAGGTGCTGTTCGGTTGCTCCTGAGACTGGCAGGTAGGACCCTGCTGAGTCCATGTGGAGCTGGGGGCCCACCCCCACACTCCTGAGGCCCTGCCCTTGTCATCGAGTTGCTGGCCCTTTCTTCTCAGAAACCGGCCATGAGGCCGATGTGGAGGCGGCTTCCTCCTGCGCGGCTGCTTGGGGCTCATTCTGTCCTCCCCTCTCCCATCGCTCCCGTCACAGCCCCAGGCCTCCCTCCTCCGCCCCTACATGGGGCGCCCCCTCTGTGGCTGGTCCTGTGTGGAGGGTTTACATGTATTTATTATCTCCCTGAGTCCACTTGAGTCCCGCGAGGTGGATTATTATTCTCATTTCATAGATGAGATGACTGAGGCTCAGAGAGGTGGGGCAGCTTAGCACACAGCTGTGCTGCGAACCGAGGCTCAACTCAGGACCAGATATCTCTGTGCCCTTCTGCTCCTGCCATTCCTTGGCCCCACTTAGAGAAGTTCTGCCCTCAAGCCACAGAGAACCTGTGGTAAGAGCCCCCATCCAAGCCACCGAATCTCAGGCTGGCTGGAGGTGAGGCTGCCTGGCGGTTAGGGGTGGGGGTGCCGGTCTCTCCTCAGTCACGACAGACTTGCCCACTTTCTCCGAACCATAACCTCCTCATTTGTAAAAGGAACACCGTACTCAGACCTGCTCCAGGCCTGTCGTGAGGCCTGATGGAGATAAGGCACGGAGCGCCCTTGGAGTGAGTGGCCGCAGCTGCTATTATTTTGTATCTGAACCTGTCACGGCCCCTGTCCGCCCCCCCACCCCCCCCAGCCATGCCCTTGCCCTGATCCAGGCTGAGCATGCTCAGATCAGCCCCACAGCTCTTCCTCATCCCCCCA
This sequence comes from Mormoops blainvillei, assembly GCA_004026545.1. Lineage (NCBI taxonomy): Eukaryota > Metazoa > Chordata > Mammalia > Chiroptera > Mormoopidae > Mormoops > Mormoops blainvillei. Next base: position 115,461 of record PVJD01003256.1, on the reverse strand, counting down.
CTGCCTCCTCCAACCCCCAAAAGGGGCTCCTCAGTGGCAGGGGGCCCAGGGTAACCCCTTCCCTCCTGCCTGCCCGGCCAGGGAGAAGACAGGCAAAGCCAGATGTTTCCCAGATGTTGCCGATTGTAAGGGAACAATAGCAGGGGAGCTCCTCTGAGGCCCAGGGGCTGTTGCTGGAGGGCCCGAGGGCTCTGAGGAAGAGGCAGGAAGGGCCTGGGGCAGGCTTGAGAAGAGGGGCGAGTTGGAGAGGCTTGCCAGGGTAGGAAGTCCGTGGGAGGGACCCAGAAGGGGGAGAGTCAGCAAAGGGACTGGGGAGGGAGGCAGGGAGGAAAGGGTAGGGGGCTTGCAAGAATCTGGCGAGGGTGAGGGAAACAGAGAGGAGTTCCCCTCTCTGCCACCTTGCCCCACCCTCACCCTAGGATCCCCCCTTCCCAGGGAAAGAACTTTAAAACTCTCTAGAGTCTCTCAGACCCACCTTGAGCTGTTCCTGGAGATAATGAGCCCCCTGTTGCAGGAGGGAGGCAAGCACTAGCTCGAGGAGGGACCTAAGCACCAGGCAGCAGTGTGGACCAGATGGAGGGTCTGGGAGTCCATACCTGCCCCAAGCCAGACCAAAAGGCTGCGCTCCCCGCCTTTTTGAGGGACTTGACTCGCCTGCAAGAAGTCAGCTGAAGTTGGCATGGGCGGGCCAGTGCTGAATCTCCACCCCCTGGCTTCCAACCAAGCAGCAGTGCAGTGCCCTCTCCCCTTTCTACCCTTCACACCCTATTTGACAGCTGACCCCTACTGTGCCCAGCTAGGCCAAGACTGGGCAGAGGCATGGGGACAGGCTGTTCTTAGTCCCTGGAACAGGCTGGCTTTGTCCACCAGCGACACTGTTCTTGGAAGGACAGGGATCTGAGGCCAGGTCAGCCTCAAGGCTCCCTATCCACTCTAAGAAAGCTAGCGCCTCGGCTGGGCAACTGGGGATGAGCTCCGTCAGCCCCTCTGACCCTGAATAATGACGTCTTGCTCACAGCCGCTCATGCTGAAGGAGCACATCCCTGTGCCAGATACTGGGTTAAACTTGCAGTGGGAATGACCGTCACAACTCTGGCACAGGTGCACAATTTACAGATGAGAAAACTGAGGCAGAGAGAGACTATGAGACAGATTCAAAGATCTGCCGCTAGTAGTGGTGGAGCCGGGAGCCAATACCTAGAGCCCAGCTGCGGGCTCCGGGCCCCTCACTCACGGATGGGGTGCTGCTCCCCTCCCTCCACCTCCGTCCTCCCACCTGTAGGATGGGACGGGCGCTGGACATGTTGACCTCACAGCTCTCAGGTCCCACACTGACCAGCCAGGGCTTGCCAGACAGGAGACCAAGAAGGCCGCTTCTTCTTCACATGTAAAGGAAAAATGGGGACCAGCCCAAAGGACACTGTACAGGTGAGGGGACTGAGGCCGAAGGGGGTAAGGGCTGTGCCCAAGGCCCCCCAGGAGCCCGGGGCAGGAGGATCCAGGCACCTTTCCAGTCTGCTCTCCAGCAGCTTGGCGTAGCCAAAGCGCCTCTGGGGCCAAGGGACCTGGGTGTGAGTAATGGAAACCAGGCAGCGGGGCCTTCCGAAATGGGAATTCCATCTGCCTGACTTTGTTCTCCTGGACTCTGGTTTCCATGGCAATTTGGGGTGGGAAGGTGGAGGGCCTAGAGGGGGGCTAATCCCTGGAATAAAAAAGGGGAGACTCCTCTAAGTAGAAGATGCCCTTGCTCCCAATGAGGAGTACATCTCTGCTCCCGTTCTTCCTGCCTCATGGGGGCACTTGTAGCTTCGAGGCAGGGAAGCCCTCCACCATTACACAGCCAAGCGGGCCTCAATGGCCAGGGCCGATGCCGGAGGAAGACCCAGCCCCATTCCTGGAAGCACTCACATTCCGGAACTATAGAAAAGGCTGCAACATGGGTTGAGCACCTACTGTATGTCTGGCCCCAGGTTAGGCCTCCAGAGACCACCATTTCTGATGTTCTCCTTATAGGGGAGCTCAGGGGGGTGGCCTCACCCAGGGAGACCAGCGAGGAAAAGCAGGGAGGAGTGTGGTTGCACAGACCCCCGTCTTTTGTGTCTCCAAGTCCCCAGTGGGCAGACTCAAACCCAGGACACCAGGCAGGGAACAGGATCCAAGGAGAGGGGGCCAGCCCCCCCCTCCATCAATTCTGTCCCACTTTAAGTCAGCCCAGCTGAGCCAGTCTCCACCCAAGGCCATCTATGCCTTGGCCCCTGCCGTGAGACCCTGGCAGGTAGTACATGTGGGCACCAAGGGAAGCTCTGCCATGGGCTTGGCCCAGGTTTCAGGCTCTCTTCTACCCCCTAGGAGAGTGGTCCAGGGCCTCCCCTGGACTGTGGCTTTGGACAAGGTGTTTCCTAAATTTACATCTCCTGTTAGGCACAGAGAGACTCTCTGTGAACCCTCCTCTCCGAGGCTCTTCCTGTCCTAAAAGCCCCTGTGAGCCTGCCCACCTGCCACTGCTGCCCTAGCAAAGATTCTGGCCCCATCCACCCCCACCAACCAGAATCTCAGGGTATGGCAGGGGAGAGAAGTGAAGGAACTTGCTGAAGGTCATATAGCCAGTTGGCGGCCAAGGTCAGACTCCATCCAGTAGCTGGTAGAGAACAAGAGATCCAGGGCTTTGCAGCCAGTAGGCTTAGGTTGAATCTTGTCTCGGCCACTTGCCTGCCGCGTGACCTTGGACAAGTCACCTTACCTGCCTGTGTTTCACTCTCCTCATCTGTAAACTGGGGATAACCCCCCGCCTCTCAGGCTGGCGGAGAAGATAAAATGACAAATGGAACAAGCATGGCAGAGCCTCTGTCACAGAGGCAGAGGTGGTCAGGGAGCATCTCTTGCCAGTGTATCATGTCTACGGCTCCAGGATGGGAGGCAGGTGATGGCTAGAGAGGAGGAGAAGCTGGACCAACAGCCCAACTACCAACCCTTCCAACCCCAGTCACCCTGGGAAGCCTCAAAACCAGGAACACACAGAAAGGGTCAAAACCAAGAAACAACACAGGCCTTTTATTTGCTCCAGAACTTGGCTGCTGTGTGGTCTGAGGGTGTCATGCTTTCCCAGAGCCCCTAAGGGGCCTCCTCATTCGAGGCTGCTGGATTTGTGGGTGAGGTCAGGCTGTATCACCTGCCCCTCCAGGCCTCATCAGTCCAGAAGGCCCAGCTGCCTGCCACTGGTGCCTGGGACCAGCAAATCCCCTGAAACTGGAAAATGATGCCCACCTTTTCTGCAAGGTGGCTTTTCACAAGGCGTTGGTTAAAATATTGCACTTGTAAATTAGGAAAACTGATGAGGCAAAGGTTTCCTATTACAGGAAGACGTGCCAAGCATCCTACTACTGTTTAAATAAATAAAACTCAAGACGGGGGTCTGCACTGCGCGCCCCAGGGGCCCCCTGGAGAGCCCCAGAGCCCCGGCCGTGCCCCTGCCCCATCAGCCAGTTCTTTAAGGAACTTGGTCAATGCGAGGTCTCCGCAGCAAGGAGCGGCAGCTCCAGATCTGGCTCAGCCAGGGTCCCTGACCTGCCAGGGCCCTTGGGCCCCCTCGTACCAGGGCATTAGGGACCCAGTGGGGCCAGTCCTTCTCTCCTCCGGTGGCCTGGGCCTCTCCTGGTCCAAGCCTCTCGTCCAAATGTCCATCTGTCTGTCCGGAGACGCGGCCTCTGGGGGCTTGGTTGCCTCCTCCGTCGCAGGGGAGAGGGAGAGGTGGGAGGGGGCCCAGCCCTCCTGGTGTGAACGCTGAGCTCTGCCCTGGTTGGCCCCTAAAGTGGGGGACTCATCTTCTTCTGGTTAATGAGGTCCAGGTAGAGGTCAGAGCGGAGGAAACGTGGGTACGAGTCCTTTTCCATGAGCCCGAAGATGCGCTTCTGTGCCAGGTCAAAGCAGCCCCGCGTGACGCTCTGCAGGTTGTCCTTGGTGTGTTCCCGTGTGTATGAGTCCAGGTTTACCTTTGGGTACAGAGGTGGCACAGTCAGAGCTGCCTGCAGGGGGCTGACCCTGGGGAGTGGGATGAGGGAGTGGCTATGCAGCCTCTCACCTTCAAGCCCCTCTACTCTACCTCTTAACGTTCAGAGTGGGGGCCCTTGGGTCAGCGGATTCAAGTTCTAGCTCAGCCACTTACTGTAGGGCCTGAAACACCGGCTCTAGGGCCAGGCTGCCCACACCACACCTAGGTGTGTGGCTCTGAGCAAATCACTTAAGTGCTCTGGGTCTCAGTTGTCTTGTCTCTAGATTAGGAACAATAGTGCATTCTTCCAAGAGTTGTGCACATTAAGCAAGATCATCCATAGTAAAGAGATAGGGATTAAATCAGTAGATGGTCCCTGAACTTCGGACACAGGGCCTGCACACACTCAATAAATGTCAGCTACTAAGACTGGGCTCTTCGAAGCTGTCCCTCATTTTAACAAGGAAGATAATATCACAACCTATTTGACAGGTTTTCCTGAGGATTAAATACAAGAGCCTGCTCATAAAGGTCTTAGCATCTCAACAGAGGTCATTTTTGTTATCAGCAGAACTCAGTTCTTCAGGAGGCCTTAGCGACTTCGTCTCCACCCAGGGCACAGGGTCCCTAAGAACCGCTCTGCCCTCTCCCCTCCCTGATCTCCTCCTGGAGGTGTCCAGGCACCCCTGACCACTGAGGGGCTGTGGGATGTCGCAGCAGGGCTGGGGCCGGCCGGAGGCCCTACCTCCTTGCACGCCTGGATTGCGATGTACTCCGCGAAGATCTTCTTGGCCTTGGCTGCCATCTTGGACTGTGACTTGACCTTCTTAAAGTCCTCGCACGCCAGCCAGAACTCCAGGTTCTCCTCACTAAACTCAGTGCGAAGGAAGGCCTGGAACACTGCTAGCCCATCTGTGAAGAGAAGTCCAGGCCCTGAGTGACAGGCTGGCCCAGCCGCTCCCGCCCTCGGGACCCCCCGATCCCCCTCCGGGGGCTGTTAGGGTGCAGATGCTGGAAGCTGAGTAAGACGACCTGCTCCCGAGAGCCAGCAGCCCTGGGAGGTGGTCCCACCCCTGCCGTTGCCTCTTTGTGGGCCTTGGCCAGGTCTATCCCCATTTGTGCCTCAGTTTCCTCATGTGTAAAATGGGGGTGATCAGCCAGTCCCCTGAAGCCCTGTGAGGATCAGAGGGGATCCTGCCCATGAGGGGACAGGCACACTTGGCCCAGTGCAGGGCCTCAGTACATGGAAATGTTTATTGTTATTCTGGGAATACGGGTCTGAGCACACTGGTCCCAGTGGCCTCTCGCTGGCACAGCGAGCTCCCGTGGACAGGGAGGGGCTGGCAGAAGCTGGCTCCAAGTCCAGACCAAGGGCCTCAGCCGGGCTCAGCATCTCCCAATGACAGGGACACCTCGTCACTGGGCCCAGGAAAGAGGGAAAGGCTACCTATCCAGGATTAGCCGCACCCTCTGGTCTGGGAGAGGAGGACGAGAGAGGGAGAGAACCCAGAGACGAGGAACAGACCACTGACCCCCACTTACATTTATGAAGCAGCAGCTTCTCCAAGGACTCGCCCCACTTGAGGGCTTCCTCCGAGGTGGGCCTGAGGGGAGAGAGAAGGGGCACGGTGAGGGTACTGTGAGGCTCCGAAAAGTGGGGTGGTTGGGTCTGGACAGCCTCTGTTCACTGCCCTTGGCCCAGGCAGTGGCTGATCCTGATTGGGGAGCTCAGGAGGGGGCCCACCCCCTTTCTTGGGGCCAGCATCACCTCTAGCCCCCACCGTGCCTCTGCCTGGTCATCCTCCCCAGGACTGCTGTTCCCCCTGAGGGCTGCTGGCAGGTACCAGGCTCCCGCTGTCAGAGCCTCCGTCCAACCCAGAGCTGGATCCAGCCAGCAACACTCCTTCCCCCTTAACCCCACCACCAGCCCTGCTCCCCAGGAACCAGTGAGTGCCCGAGGGTCCCAGGGAGCACCTACTTGAATGACTTCATCACTTTGTCGGCCTTGCCCGCTGGCTGGGCCCCCGGGGACTCGTTCCGCCGCCTAAAGATGCCCAGCTTGTTCTTCATGTCCTTGGCTCTGGAAGCAGAAGCAGAGAAGGGGGTCAGTCAGCTTGGCACACTCGGCCCCTGCAAATTCAGGGTGGGGAGGCCGTGGACTGGGGCGAGGGGCACCTACTCCTTCATCGTGTGCCGCCTCTGTAGGTTCCCGTTGCGCGTGAGGTACATGCCTCGGAGCATCTCCGTAGCGCCCCCCACCTTGGAACCCGGGAAGTTCTGCAGGGAGCACTCCTGGGCTCCTGCTCCGCACCCTCTGGGCGGCAGGCGGGCAGCAACGGGGCAGGATGCAGCCGAGTGTGCTCGCAGGGATCCCGGCCGGACAACTGGACTCCCAGGCATAGGCTGGGCTGGGACTCAGACAGGAGGAGCCAGGAAATGGGAGGGACCAGGACAGGGAGCAGAAAAAAAATCCCCCCTGGCCAACCCTGAGAGGGAGCCCGTGAAAGGGGCATGTGTCTGCAAGGGGCGGCCTCTGGGGCCCGCCCAGGCAGGAAGCCAGACCCAGTTATTTGTGACTGGCCTCCCCCGTTACCATGACAGCGCCAGGGGAAGGAGGAGAAAACAAGTCAGCAAATTGCTGGGAGGGAAAAGGGGAGGGAGGGGCGGCTCTACAAGCCAGGGTGGCAGGACTGGCTATTTTTAGCCAAGAACTATTTTTAGCCTTGCCACTCTCCCCATCCCTGCCCCCAAGGCTGCAGATTTCAGCTTTGGGCAAAGCTGGCTGGCAGGAAAGGGGTTAAATATCCCATGCTCCTGTTCACCGGCCAGCCGCCACCCCCTTTTCTAGACCCCCTACCCTGGGCACCTCTGGAAAACAGCTCCTGCTTGCTGGCCACGAGGCCGCAGTCCCTAGCTTTCGATACTCCTGTCCAAGAACACGCAGAATATGCTCCAAATGTCTTCGTACAATTTGAAGCTTAAATAACTTCAAAGTCCAAGTCTTATAAACTTTCAAAAACATCTTTTGAAAGTTTAATTATTTAATTTTTAAGGCATTCAGTTTTATGATTTTTGAATACTAAAATTTTTGTTTTCATGTTTGGCCTCCATTCTTCTGATTAAAGATGAAAAATGCTGTTGGAAACCAAGAGTTTAAAATGTAGGATCTAAATCACAAAGTTAAATAAGTGTAAAAGAAATTTAAATAATTCAACTTTCAATAGTGTTCTTTAAGCCTGTAGCATTTATACGTCTGAAATTATTCAAGCTTCAAATGACACTGTGACCTATGGGACACCCTCTGTGATTGAGGGAAGTGGTACCCAGTGGAGGTTATGAGTGAGAACCTGAAGCCACACAGCCCAGAGTTCACATCCCAGTTCCACAAGTTACCAACTGTGTGCCCTTTGTCAAGTCACCTAACCTCTCTGAATGTCCAGTTTTGTCATCTGTTAAACAGGTATGATTAAGGTACTTACCATCTGCTGGGGTTGTTTCAAGGCAAAGAAAAAAATGCACATAAAGCTTTACCCAGTGCCTGGGGCAAAACTGCCCAGGCTTAGGACCTGAGGCCCACATGCCTCCTGAGGGTCTGGGGCTAGCTGCGCAGGGATGGGGACTCTGCTGTAGAAGGTTCCAAGCCAATGAGACAAGGCCAAGGAGTCCAGGGACTGGAAGCCCTCTGGGTAAGGACTGGGGCCCTCAGAGAGCCCTGGGGTGGCTGGGAGTGAGAGAGCACAGCTTCCTGAGCACTGTGGTCTGACAGCCCCTGCTGCTGCCCTGCTGTCCAGGTGAGTGCACTGAAGCCCAGGGAGGGGGTGGGGCTTGTCTGAGGTCCAGCCTTCAGGGGCTCCTCAATGGCTCAGAGACCACAGCGTTTCTCTGTGACTGGCCCAGCCAAGCCTTTCCTCCCAGGTGCATAGCTGGGCAGACCAACGGCTGTAGGGCACAACTACAGAGCTCCTTGGAAGTCCCTGATTGGCACATGGACATCTCAAGAAAGGAAGGCAGAGGTCAGGGGACAGAACAGGGACTCATAAAAGGAGCTAAAGGAGCACTTTCCTCTAATCTGAGCTGTGAAAAGATGGAGAGTGGCCTCTGGGGTCAAAGGCTACTTAGCAGGAGTGCTACAGATTTCCTTCAGAGTGCTTTGCACTGAGTTTAAAAGGAACAGGCTCTGGCCCTGGCTGGGTGGCTCACTTAATTGGAGCATCATCCCGTACACCAAAAAGTTGCAAGTTCAATACCCGGTTAGGACACATGCAGACTAATCAATGGGTCCTTCTCTCTCTCTCAAATCAATAAATTTATCCTTGGGTGAGGATTAAAAAAATAATAATAGTAGGCTCTGAAGAAAAAAAAGATATGCATATGTATATGTGTGTATTTATGTATTTTTAGAGCCAGCATGTCAGTTTTCAGATCCCAGCTCTACCACTTACTTGCTATGTGACCTTAGACAAGTAACTTCTTTCTACCTCAGTTTATTTTTAAAATAAGGTAAGAAAAAAGAAAATGTAAAATAAAAATAATGGTACAAATTAAATCAGATAATATGTGTAATATACATAGAACAGTGTCTAGCTCAATAAATATTAGTTATTTTTATTATTATCCCAGATTCTAACAGTCTTCAACTAAACTCTTAAGAATGTGACCTTAGGGTAATCAAAAGGCAGCCCGCACTCTGAAAGGAGGCTCTGGTGGCACCCTGGAGGCCAGCCCTCCACCGCCCCCCTCCCCCACTGCCGCCCACTGCCGCCCACTGCTTCACGGCTGGGAGCGCCACCCACACCAGCTCTGATGGTTGGTGCAGAGGACCATTTTTGCTCGTGCATTTCACCTTCCCTAGAAAGTGTGATTGTTCCTGGCTGCAGAGAGAAGCCTACATATAGCTGCTGCAGGGAACTGGGGGGCAGGGGAGCTGGGGAGAGTTTCTAGGGCACTGGGCCTCTGCTAAGGTCGAGGCAAGGGAAGACAGCTGCAGGAGGCATTTGGGAGGGATCACTGTTTTCCCCTCCCAGGCCCAATTTGTGCATAACAGTGGGCACCACTGGACCTGGAGGGGTCGGGGGGCCCACTCCAGGTCCCATTATGTGTCCCTCTCTGCATTCTCCAGGGCCTCGGGGCTGGGGGCGCAAGGAGACCCAAGGAGATTCTCCACACACCCTGTTAATAGGCACTTCTAACAAATCCCAAAATGAAAGTTTAAGGGGCCTGGAGCTTGGCCCGAAAGGCTTGGGGAATATGGGATACACTATCTGGCCAGCAGCGCCCCCTCCTGGCAATCTCTGGCATTGTTAGCTTTCAAAAGCCAAGAGGAGGAAGGGGAACCATATGAACTATATGAATTGTCTGTTCGGCCCTTTCTCAGAGAGAGCAAAGAGCTTGTCGAGGTCACTAGGCCATTACTTATCTTAGAGGCTGGGCCAGGGCTACGGCAACCTGGCTGGTTACCTCTGTTTGGTTCACTGTGGCTTCTAGGTACCAAATCAGCACCTAACCTCATGCTACGTGGATGGTGAAGGCAGTGCTGGATGCTTAGAACCCTGGTGACCCCAACCTGGGGCCACTGCTAAGTCCCAGGATCCTGCTGTTCGCTGCTGTCTGCTTGGGGCAGGACGAGGCGCGGCCCCTTCTCCCCACCTATACTCCTGAGGAGGAAGAGGGGTGCAGAGAGCCTCCCTGATTGCAAGGGTGAGGGCAATGGATCTTTCCAACATACAGGTTTTTGCTCTTTCTCTTCCGGGAGCCTTCATCATTGTCCCCAACCGTGTCAGGCCCACTCATCTGTGGAGAAAAGACAGATATGCAGTATTCCGGGCTTCCAGGGGCTGCCGCCTGAGCAAAGAGAGGCTCAGGGATCCAACAGCTCCTGCAAAACAGCCCCCCATGACCCCCAAAACTCCCACCCCTCACAAAACAGATGAGGGAGGGAGACCTCACTCCTAGAAATAGCCTGTCCATAGAGTGCAGCTGGCCTGGGGGGCCCCTGCCCAAAGGGGTCTCCTCCTAGTGTGCCCAGGACCTGGCTTGCTCCTTAGTCAGAGACACAGCATCTATGGCAGGGGCAGTAGGGCAGGCTGGAGAGCAGTGCTTCAGCTGGGGCTCTGCTGTGTGACTCGGGCCAGTTGCTGTCCTAATTTCAAAATCGAGATCATAATGACTAACTCAGGATTCTGAGATCTGAAGATACCTGGGATTGGTCAGAGCGTGTAAAGTGAATTACAGCGCAGGCCTGAGAGCACCTCTCTTGCCTTAACACTTGCCATGGCTCCCTAGTGCCCTTGGGATAACATCCAAACTCCATAACCGGCCGTACAGGGTCTACTGTCTCAGGATTTGGGCAGAAAGGCCCTTTTAACGTCTGTTACAACCCCTTCAGTTCTCTGTAGCCTGACTCCTGCTCCGGCAACCTCCTCTACCTGTCCTCCAACCAAACAGGACGCCTTCTCTTGCCTCGTCCCTTCACTGCAGGCCTTTGCACATGCTATTCCTTCCATGGGAAATGCCTCTGTGACTCTCCCACCTCCCTTTCCACCTAAGACCCAACCTCAGGAAAGACCCAGACCTCAGGAGAACCTCTTCAATGCCTCCTCTCCTGGGAGGACCTCCCTGACCCCTAGACCAAGGCTGTGCCCACTCTACCTTAGAGGTCCCTACTACACCCCAAATGGCTTGTTCCAAATCTGTCTCCTCCACTGGATTGTGAGTTCCCAAGAGCAGGCCTCTGCCTGTCTTCACCCCTGTCTAGGTCACCTTCACCGGGCCTAGTACACATCAGGACCCAACACATATGTGTGGAAGGGAGGGAGGGTGGGAGGGGGAAGCAGACTGGGAAAGATGCATCTTGAGGCTCTTGCTGCTTCATTCAAGGCCTACAATTCTATCCCCCAGGCTCCACTGCAGCCCACAAATTCCACCCATTCCGCCCCCATCCCCTTGCCTTTGCCTGTGCTGTGCACCCTTCCTGGAATGCCCTCTCCTTTTCTCCCCAGTCTACCTCCCCAGCATCCACCTCTCCTCCAGACCACTCCTGATTCCCACAGTCTCTGCTGGGGTGCCCTCTGTCTCCCTTGCGTTGCCCGTGTTAGCCTGTCCTCGAGGGGAGCCAGGGCCCCAGCTGTGCCACCCAGAGCAGAAGCCTAGGAAATGCTCTGAGACAGCGGAGGAGCTGCAGCTCAGAGAGGGATGGGCTTGGACACTATGTACCAAGACAAGACAGAAGGCCACCAGGTATGGATCTCTGCTTTGACTCCCCCTGAGTCCTACCCTGGGCCTCAGTTTCCTCATTTGTATAATAAAGAAGATGGGCTATTTAAGCTTTAAAATACTGTGTTAATTCTGGAAAGGAAAGTAATCCAGAGATATCCAGCAGGATGAGCTACGAGCCTCAGTGAAGCATCCACCCATGACGGATGGTTGGATAGATAGACGGATGGACTAACAGGTGGACAGATGAAGTATAGTATTATTTAGAGAGTTTGTACTATTGGCCAGATCTTGCAATGAGCATTATTCAGATACTATCTCATTAATCTTCAGAGTAAAGTAAACAGAGGCCCAGAGAAGTGAAGTCACTTGGCCAAGGAGGCCCAGCACTTAACGGACATCTGAAATCTAGGTCTCTCTGAATTCAAGCCGTGTGTTTCTCCACCAGAGGATGCTGCTACTCAAACACAAGGACAGAGCACATTTTGCACGTTTTTGGTGAAAGACTCGGGGGAAATGCCACCTCCTTCCTGAGAACGCGGCCCCACCAAGGTTGTAAACACGCGCGCGTACGTGCACACACAGGCACACGCCCATCTCCAATGTGAGATCCCAGAGCTCAGTGTGCAGCCAGGCCTGGATATAGATCCTATTCCACTGACTTTGGAGAGGTTTCCCAGACTCTCCGCTTCAGCTTCTTTAGTTCTAAATTCGGCAGGATGGTGACCGCACATGCCGCTGTTGGAAGATTCACTGGGAAAAGGCCTGGGACCCCATGGCCCAACCCTGGCACACAGGGCGCCCTCAGTAACCAGGGGTTGCCAGTGTTCATTGCCCAGTGAGTGTTACTGCTGCTTCCCATTGAATATACAGGCTGTGGTCATCCTGGCCTAAGCAGTGCCCCAAGCCCCCACCCGTGGGAAAGGGCCCCGGGTGCTGCACTTCCTCCCATTCTAACCTCAGCTTCCGTACTTTATCAGCACCACACAATGGGCCTGGGGACCGCTCCCACTGTCCCACCACCCCCAGCCTCTGCACTGCTGGGAAATGGGCTCTTCCTTCCACTTCTGGGAGGGGGTCGTCTTTGGCAGGGACCAGCCCATGCCAATCGCCCTGACAGAGCGGCCAGGCAGCTCTGCCCCTGGGAGCTGGTCCCCACAGCAGCCAGGGAAACCCAAGGTGGGGGTGAGGTGGGGGACTGTGGTCCAGAAAGGGAGACGCTGACACTAAGAGATGGAAAATTAGGATTCTGATTTGCAGCCCCAGAGTGGCCCCCCAGGCTCCTCCCTCCGGGAGCTGCAGCACGGCCTGCCCAGGGCCCAGCGCGGACCCTCCTTCCCGTCAGCTCCCCACCATCGCTATGTGACATGACCACCCCTGACAAATGGCTAACAGAGGCGAGCCCAGAACCACCTCCCTTCACTCCAGGCAGGAATCCCTGGGACCTGCCCAGCCCCACCAGGCCACCTCCAGGGACTGGGGACTCACTGCCTCTTGGAATGATAATTATAATTTTTGTCGTAATTAGAACTATAATCATAGTTGTGGGGAAGAGTGTAGATTATAAACTGCCTAGGTTTGAATCCCAGCTCAGTCCTTTATTAGCTAACAGATCTTAGCCAAGTTACATCCCTTCTCTGTGCCTTGGTTTCTTTATTTGTAAGATGAGGATGATAGTTAGACACGCCTCACAGGGCTGTTACGAGGATTAATTAAGTTAACGCACGCGAAGTGCTCAGCACAGTGCCCGTCCGGGGACGTGCTCAGTAACTATGAGCCATTGTGGTTATTGCCGTTAATCGCTGAGCGCTCACAATGTCCCAGGCACCGAGCTAACGTGCCGTTACAGACTTTACCTAACTTACTCTTCACAGCAATTCTAAGAGCCATTTGCTGTTATTCCTCCCAGTTTGCAGGTGAGGAAACAGAGGCCCGGGGCAGTTCGGTCACTTGCGCAGGCACTCAGAGCTGGCGAGGAGCAGAGAGTTTCAGGTCCAGGTCCAAAGCCCACCCATGGCTGCAGGCTCTCGTGTGAGCAAGGCTTCCCCTTTGGTCTTGACCTATTCCTCTCTGACCAGCCCAGCCCGGCAGGCCCCATGGAGCCTTATGGAAACAGTGGATCTAAACTCTACATTTATGTGTTCATATGTAGGAAATAATTTTTCTTTACACTTTTCTTAAATAGGAGGCTGGAAGGTGTTGTCACATCTTGAAGCTGGAGGATATCTTAAGGGCCCTCCTCTGACACCCATCTAAGCAGGAAGATTAGTGCCGTGAGGCTGGCACCCTCCCCTGATAACCCCTGCACCATCCAGGCCCCCGCAGGAGGAGGGGACAAAGACACACGGCCAGGGAGGGGGCCCAGACTCTGTCTCCTCACTGTCAAAGAATGACCTGTGGCTCCAGGTAGAGCCGGGCCAGGCTGGGGTGGGATCCCATGGCAGCGTTCTGGGCCCAGACACAGACACTCTTGGGGCTTCCCTGGCTCCTAGGAAGAGGGAGGCACAGGCCTGTGGATCTGCCCTGTGCGGCTGGCCTCCCGGGAGCAGTGGCAGGGTGAGGGTCTGGCAGCAGAGGGCACTGTGAGACAGCTCAACTCCGCATGAAGATCCAGACCCAGGGAGAACTCCTGGGATAACTTTGAAGGGTTTCCTCCTCCTCTCTGGACCTCAGGAGGCCCATCTGTAAGATGACCGTAGCCACCCAGACCATCTCTCAGGTTGGTCTAGTTTGGACGCTGGTACTCCCAGGAGAAATCACTCAGTGCACCGGAGGGCAGGATGACAGGTGAGGGGAGGGTCAGCGGCAACTTGTGCTCCAGGCAGCCTCATCTCAGCCATGCAGCTGCAGTGACCAGCCCAAGGCTGCACCAGCTCCGCCTGGCCCTCCTGTGTTCATGCCATCACAGGATCAGGGCCATGGGCGCCGAGCTTAGTGCGTCCTGCAGTCTTCCTGAACCCCTGTACAAAGCCATACAGACTCAGGTCTGCCCATTTTATAAGAGAAAACGAAAGCTCAAAGAAAGATGTCACCTGGCCAAGGTCTCAGAACCAGGTGGGAGGAGGCAGAGCTGAGACTTGAACCCTGGTCTGTCTGATTCAATAGCCTGAAGACTGCACCCCTCTCCTCTTCACCTCTTGCCTGCTGCTGCTTGCAAACAGTGGCCTGTCGGCATCCGCTGACCCTCCCGGGAAAGCCAGGCCTAAGCCAGGAGGACGGAAGCCATAGGGAAGCACTGCCTCCCCAGCTGCCAGCCAGCCCGTGTCCCCTGCCCCTCACCAGCATGAGGGGTGCAGGGTCTGGGGGAGAGCCAGAGAAGACTGGACAAGGGTAAGGCCACCGTCCAGCTGTACTCGCTGGGTGGTCTGGGGCTAAACATCTCTCCCTCGGCCTCACGCCCCCCGACCGTGAGACGAGTACATCTGGGCCCACCTCTGAAGCGGTGCTGTGAAAGCTAGAAAAGGGAGCTGGAGGCACTTGGTGAATAACCACTACTCCTCTTGGATAACCACTACTCCTCTTCCTGCTGCTATCTTCCTCCCCCTCCCCCTCTTCATCGTCAACATGATTCCCATTTATGGAGCACCCACCAGGGGCTGAGAGCCAGGCCCTGCCATTAACACTTTACCCGAGTTGGGCTACTTCATCTTCTCAGCAACCCTGCAAAGGAGGTATTACTACCATACCCACTTCACTGATGAGGAAACGGAGGCTCAGAGAGGTGCAGGGACTTGCCCAAGGCCCACAACCAGTGAGGGATGGAGCGAGACCAGGGGGCTCCTCCAGCCTCAACCTGACTTCCCTACCCTTACTGCACAGGGGGGTTTCCTACTAACCCAGCTGGCTGGAGGGAACAGAATATGAATGATGATGGAGGACTCGAGGCTTGGAATGCGGAAGCCACACAGAAAAGCAGCCACCACGGGCCGGGGGCAGCCTCTGGGGCTCTGCAGGCTCTGTCGCTCAAGCCCCAGAAGAGAAGCAGCTGGCCAAAAGACGGTGGGGGCATTGAGAGGATGCCAGTGGGAACCCTGGGCACCCAAAGGAGGAAGCTGAGACAGGAGCAAACTTGTCCAGGCCTGCTAGATTCCCAGGCGGAAGTATCTGTCCCAAAATAGGAGCCAAGGTCAACTAATTTGGGGAACTAGCAGTGGATGCAGGAATGTGTGTGAGCTTATCTGTATTATATGTATTTGCATTGGAGCAAGGAGGGAGGGGAGAGAACTGGGAAGGGTCTGGTGGGGGGATCAGGATTGGGGGACCCAAGGAAGGTGGTGGGCGCTTGGACCTCAGCCACCCTCCAGAGGAGAGTACCCAGGCCTCCCTGAGTCAGCTGAGGCCTCGCCTTAGTGGGACAGAAGTCTGGACTCTCCTGTAGCAGGTTCACCAAGGAGTGGCCGCAGGCCATGACACTCAAACTATGAGGAACTTCACGATCCCTGAGTGGCTTGTTTAACACGCAGGGTCTGAGCATCTCCCCAGGGAAATTCTGACTCCAGAAGTCTGGGCTCATCTCCTCCCGGTGATTCTGAAGCACATCAAAGTTCTAGACCCACATGGTTTACAGATGAGGAAACTGTGATCCAGTCCCAATTTCTCTGGGATTTAGTTCCAATTCCTGGACCCAAACTTTCAGGCCCTGTTCTTCAGGGTCCCAGCTTGCTTCTCTAGCCCAACCACCTTTCCACAGGTGTCCTCCCAAGAGCCAAGTCGGCTTTTTTGCTAGTGGCTTTGAAGCTACGGTGTCTGAGGCCATGTCCCGTCTCCGTGGGGAAGCATGCTGGCATCTACTAGTCATGTCTGCCATGGGTTTGGAGGCATGTCTGTCATGCCTACAATTCAGGAATCCCCCACTCTAGCCAATAACTGGCTTCTGTCAACATTTTTTGTCCAGGTCACATCCTCTTTTACAGAACGCCTGTCTCAGTCTTTCTGTTTGTTCCAAACCTGCTCAAGCTTCAAGGCTGAGCTGAGGGAAGCTGAGACAAGAGCAAGCTGAAGACTCTTCTAGAAGCCTTCTCTGATGGCCGAGGCCCTGGGATCTCTCCTCCCTGAACTCCCAGGTCTCTAAGGGTCAGCTGTTCTCTGTAGACACTGACCACCCCCACCCGCCTGGCCTCCCAACTGTTGTCATAACAGCACCTTGCACGGCACTGTCGGTTAGCATCTCAACAGCATTCACCTCGCCAGACCCTTCTAGTTCGTCCTCCACCACCCTGGGCTGGGAGGCCTGTTAATCTCTGCTTTTCAGAGAAGGACACTCAGGCTCAGAGGAGCTGAGTGACTCACCCAAGGCCACACTGTGAGTAAAAGACAGAACCCTGACTCAAGCTGGCTGACGAGCTTCAAGGACACTGCACAATCATTTCACTGTTAGGACACCTTCGGGCCCACACAGAGAGCTCCTTCCTCCCAGGCTGCGATCGGCCTCACACATTTTTGGGCCCCCGCTGTGGCACAGGACACAGAGCCCGGCACACAGCAAGAAATCAATAAACACTTATTCCTCTACTTATAAATATTTGCAGGAGGCAAACAGCATGATGGTTAAGAGCGCCGACCGCGGAGTCAGATTCTAATTCTGCTTCTGACATTTAGAACCCTGATGCAAGTGAGATGACCTCTCCGTGCCTCAGTTTCCTCATCTCCAGGGAGCAGTGATAGGATCTACTTCACAGGACTGTTGTGAGAATTAATGAGTTCAGGTAAATGGCTTAGAACGGTGCCAGCACAGAGTAAATATGTGTTGTCATTGTTGTTGGCTAATGGAGTTCTAATCTTGCCAGGCATAGACCAAGTTGAAATTGTAACTATTTCTCTAGCGACTATCTTGCGTTTTTAAGGTCCAGATACACAATGTTCTGGGCCAGGTTGCATGTGCTCTACTTGCTGTGGGGATCCCCAGTACAGCCGAGCTGTAAGAACACAGTATCTGGAGACGCCAAGTCATGGGTTTAAGTCCAGGCTGTGCCTTCTGGTCTCTCTGGGTCTTAATTTCCTCCTCTGTCAAATGGGTATAAGGCTCATTGAGAGAGCTCATTCGAAGGCTTAGCAGGCAGGCCCTGGTAGGGGTGGGACAAAGTGACTGTTCTTTCCCTGCAGCTCCTGGACCCAACCCCACCCACCATCTCACATACCCACTCCCCCTTTACACTTGGCCTTCTTACCTTCCTGTGTCCTGTGAAAAAGAGGGAAAGGTGGTGCATGGAGCCGCCATTGCGGCCCAGTTCCTTCTTGAGGGTGCGGGGCGAGGGTAAGGCCCAGGAGGACGCAGTGCCCTCTCCGTCCGAGCAGTTCAAGGTGGTGTCGGAGGAGAAGCAGGGCCCGCGGGGCTCCTGCAGCAGGCTGCCCTCACTGTGTGTTCGGCGCCGCAGCGAGTTCTGTACACGCAGAGAGAGGCCGCCCTCAGCACCCTGGCCCGTCTCTATCATGCTGCTGCGCTTGGCCCCCCCGTGCTCTCCGTAGTTATCGTCACTTGTGTCCTCATCATCATCTTCTTCTCCCTCTTCCCCCTCATCTCCCTCCTCAGCCTCTTCTGCGTTCTCTTCATCACCAGAGCTGCCCCCCTCCGCCCCTGCCTTCTCGCTGTAGGTGCTGTCCAGCCGGACCTCGGGAATGATGAAGGCTGGCCTGGGGACCACAGGTGGGTCTCCGGTGGCTGCTGGTGCATCTCCAGAGCTTGTGGTCTCCTCAGCAAGGGCCTCAGCTGGCAAGGGGGGCTGGGTGGGGGGCAGGTCTTGACATGGCGGAAGGTCCTGAGCAGGGGTGTCCTGGATGACGGGGAGGTCTTTGCTGAGTAGAGGGTCTTGGCTCGGAGGGGCTTCTTGCTTATCAGGAAGGTCCTGGCTGGGAGGGAGGGTTGGGGCTGCAGGGGATTTCTGGCACGGTGGGGGGTCCTTGTTTGGTGAGGGCTCCTGCCACAGTGGAGGTTCCTCGCAAGAAGGGGATTCTTGGCCAGGAGGCGGCTCCTGGCCAGGAGAGGAGTCCTTGCTGGGTGGAAGGTCTTGTGGAGGAGGCTCCTGCACAGGAGAGGGGTCCTTGCTGGGTGGGGGCTCCTCGGCACCTGGCTCCTTCCCTTCCCCCAAGGGCATCTCCCTCTTTTCATCTGCCTCCGACTCAAACATCTGGGAAACAAAGAGAAAACAAAAAAGGTCATAAGAGGAAGCTACGAGACGCCAGGTCCTGTGCACAGAGAAGCTGAAATAAAACCGGGCAGCAGCCTGAACCCCACACCCCACAGTCTGAAAGCCGAAGCACCGATGGAAACTTGAAAGCCCTGAGCTGTGGAAGGGGTCCCGACCTCAAAAACATGGTTGGTCATTGAGGGGAGAAGGAGAGGTGACAACCATCACCTGGCTCCTATTGCGGGCCAGGGGCCATGCCAGATTAAAGCCCCCCATACGACCTTCCCAGTGGCCCTCCACAGCAAGTGCTGTGGTCCCTCTGTGAGTAAGGAGAAGCCAGGCAGTCTCTGCATTCACAGACCACAGGCAAGCCAGCTCCATGCCAGAGCCGTCTCTAAGGGGGAGAATCTTGGACCTGGCTAAAGGGTATCTTTTACTTGAACCAAAGGTTTTTTTAAAAGCCTAGTGAGGCAATCCAATAAGAACTTGCTCTCAGTGTTTAAGTATCTTTTGATGCTAAATGGAATGAAATAAGAACTTCAAAATACTGCCGACACCCAGACTAAACAAATGTCACAGACACATGGATCCTCACTGAGGGACAACTCAGTGACTTTTAAGCTGTGCTTGGAGGAATCGCGGGAGTTCCACACACAGAAAAGAAAGCATTTTCCGCCTTGCACATAACCCTCAGAGCCCTGAAGTTTTTGCTAAGTTCCTATAGGTTTCATTTGCAAAGGGGAAAATAGTGCCCATGATGGGGTCTGAAAAGCAGCTGTCCCGCATGCAGACTGGGGTTCTGAGAAGGTCAGGAGTGTCCGTGGTGCCTCAGCCACACAGGGGAAGCAGGTCTTGGGCCTGGGCTCATCCAAGTCAAAGTCTTAGAATGCTATTGCTAGAACTATTTAGAGCCCAGTTTTCATCCAGGAAGAGGACATAACCAACTAGAACTAATGGAAAAGTCAGACGCCACATCTATGCAGAAACAGTACAGACACACGGGAATGTGTGCGTATGTACACACACACACAGAGGCCAAGAATCTCAGGGGAGCATATGCCTAGAACATAGGTTAAGAGCTCTTGCGGCAGAGACCTGGAACACCGATTTGGCAGATGACAACACTGAGCCAAAGAGCAGTGACTTACCCACTACTGCATGGTCGCCCAGAGACAGAAAGGCTGTACCAGAAGCCGAGAAACCCTTTTAAGCTCTCGGGTATCTGCGCTGGTGAAGCCCCTGCCAGGCCTGCCATCTGGGAGTGAGCGGCCAGCCGCAGCCAGCGCAGCCGCTAGGGGTTGCACACACGTATCGGGGCCACACTGGCTCCTGGGAGCCCCAGAGGGGACGTGAAAGCACGGAATGGATAAGAACCACCACCTGGGACCATGAAAGGGAAAGTGCCCCCACCCCCAGCGGAGATGGTGGCTGCAAAAATCAGGAAGCCTCAGAGGACTCTAGATGACCTGGAGGTTCTAATTCCCAGGCACAGCCAAAAGCAGGTGTCCACTCACCCCACAGATTCCCTGCCCTCGAAATCCTGCCTGTATCGGGGAGATGACACTACCTAGGTGCCCCTGGACCTCACAGCCTCAGACCCTGAAGCGTCAGCAATACCAAATCCCCACTGCACAGGGGAATGCTGAGGCCCAGAGACGGGCAGGGCCAACCTAGACTCACGGGGCAGGGCCAGGTAGAGTCAGTCGCTAAATCCTCTGGGCCTCAAGGTCCCCACCTATTCAATGGGACAACCAACATGCCCAAGTAACGACCAGGAGAACATACCATCAAAAGTATAAAGCTTTCAGTGGGATTATGGTGGTAGTAGTCATGGTCACTTGAAAAATACATGTAGAGGGAAATGCTGAGATCACAGGCCTCAACCAGTGGCACATCTTTCTCAGGGATCCCTAAGAGCCAACTCAGATGTCCCCAGTCAAGGTTGGTGACTGTGATGCTAGGTCCCCCAATCCAGAAATCTCTTCTGGAAGCTAAGAGCTGTGCTTCGCCCCATCAGGCTGCTCCCAGGTGGACACAGAAACCCTCAGCTGAACTGACAGGAAGACTGACAGCCCAGCCTGGACAGTGACCCTCGGACAAGCCCAAAGGCACCAATCAGGGCCAGGCTGGGTTAGAGCCTCAGGCCTCTAGCTCCAGCTTCCCAAGCCTACTTCAGATCTCAGTGCCCCCAGCAGCCCAGATCCCCACCCACTGCCCCATCCACCAGGGAGCATGCTCCGTCAAGAAAAACAAACTGCCCGAAGCCAGCTCCCTGATGATCCATGTTTGCTCACCCCAACCTGGAAGGACCGATGGAAGGAAGCAACAACCGGTGCCCGGGGGCCTGGCACAGAGTGGCCTTGAGAGGGGAGCAGTTCGCATTTCCCCTTTCCTGCGGGGAGGCTCAGGCCTGTCCCAGCAGTCTGCCCGTCTGAGCCCCGCCCACACCTCGGGAAAGTGCAGCAACAAACCCAGAACCAGAAATGCAAGTCAGCCTGCCTCTGCCAATCTTGCCCTAAACCAAGGCCAAACTAAACAGAGCAGGGGAGGGAAGTGCAGCTGTCCCCAGAGGTCTCATGCCCTGGGCAGCTGAGAAACCACCAAGGACCTAAGGCTTTCACCCAAGGCTCTGGTGCTCAGAGGCCAGAGTCAGACTGTGGTTTTGAACCCTGTGGTGTCACTTTCCAGCTGCGCAACCCTAACCAAGCCCCCCAACCTCTGGGAGACACAGAGCCATGATATCACACTGGAATCACAAGAGTGAGTCCCCACAGGGCCTGGCCCAGGAGAAGCATTTGACGAAATGGTGGCTATTATCAGTCTAGTCTTCTTTTAGGGATGAAGAAACTTAGATCCCAGAAGCTAAGAAAATTACCTAAGAAATCGGAGGGTGATTCAGTCATGTCTCCTGGCAGAGGGTCTCTCCCTGCTTCCTTAGACCCTTACACATAAGTGTCAGGGATCCCTAAGGGTCTAGAAGGAGGGCGAACAGGCTGAGCACTGCCAAACCTGGGCCCATCCCAGACAGGCAGATACTAGCAGACAAGGACCAGAGCTCATTGGCTCTGTCCTGTGCTCCTGGATGGGCCACCCAGGCAGGTTTGGTCAGGCTGGTGTTCTTGAGAGCGCTGGGGTGGGGGTGGCGGGGGTTCCTTGGGAGGAGGAGGCCTCTGGAACAAATACAGGAAGCCTCTGAAACCTGGGGGGAGGGAATTAGGAAAGGAGTGGAGATAAAGATGAGAGCATGTCACAGAAGAGATGCCAGGCGTGGGACTGTCCTGTAAGCAAAGACATGTTATGTGCAGAGCCATGCTACATGAAAAAGCGCTCTGGGCGGCATGAGCCAGGTGGGGGTGGGGCGAGGACTAGGATGCGCATGCATGCATTCATTCTCTGGGCACTGAGGAAGGCCCTGAGTGGCAGCAGAGGACAAGTCAGACACAATCCTTGCTGTCAGTTGAGCAGAAAAAGCAAAATGTTGGACAGCTGGTCTTGTTGAGATCTGATGGAGGAAGTGCAGGCAGCTGGGGACACTCAGTTAGGCAGCTGTTGCAGTTGTCCAGAATGACAAGAATCCAGCCAGAGATACCAGCCTGCTGGCCCAGGGCCTTGAGTCCAGAGTCCTTGGGGCGGCCGCCCCTTTCCTGTGGAGGGCCTTTCACCCCCATCCATCACTTCTTTGGCTTGGCTAGACCAGGGTTAACCCTGGTCCAGGTCCCGCCTGCTAGAAGCACACAGGAAATGAACCAGGACCTCTAAATGGCGTTGCAGTTTAGGATCCAGTCAAATCCTCTTCCCAGTGTAACCCAGGGCTCGGAACAGGCCAAGGCAGGGTGGCAGGTGGGACACCAGAGCTCTTGCTCACACCAGCTCTGTCTTCTGGGCCCCAGATCCCCGCCTGCTGTTGCGGTTGGGGGTGGCAGTGGGCTGCTGGAACTGACTTGCTCAGTGCCACACAGGTACTAAATGTGGAGCCGAGTCTGCTGACCCCAGGGTCAACCTGCAACTCTCACTCTGAGGTGACTCATCACATCCACTATACATGCCGGGCTCCCCATGTGCCCTCAAAAACCACTTCCTGAATGAGGTGGGGCAGGGGAGGTGGCATAGGGAGGTGTGAACTGGGGTTTGCCTCCATTTCAGGGTGGCCCTTGCACAGCTAGGATTTTACAGAAAGAGCACTGGACACAAAGCCAGAAAGCCTGGGCTGGAATCCTCATTCCATCATTTGCTAGCTGTGTGGTCTCGGGCTACCACTTCTGGTTTTCTCTACCATAAAATGGGGCAAGGACGCCTCTTGCCCCATCCTAGAGAGCTAAGGGGAACAAGTCTGAGAAAGGACAGGCAAGTGCTCTGTTCTTTCCTGGAAAGCCCTTGGAGAAAGGGAGAAGCAATTAGAGTTCTGGCCCAGCGCTTGGCCTTCAGGCTTGACTTTTGAGATGCGTTGCTCCTTCGTGTTTGGCAGACTCTGAGTCTGGCTCTGGGTTCCTGGCTCAGCGCTGGCTTCTAGGAGCCTTGGTTGTTCAGCCGACACCTAGCTCCCCAACCCAGCCTTGGTCCAGCACCTCCAACCTGGCTTCTTAACACCCAAAGGCTGGAGCCATCACCCTGCGTCAGGCTGCCAGCTATGGATACTGATCCCAATTTCATACTTACTGGCTAGGCGACCTCAGGTGAAACCTCTCTGGGTCTCAGTTTCCTCAGCCATAACATGGGATTAACAGACCTCCTCACAGCGGTATGGAAGGAATAACTGAGCTGATGCACACCCAGAGCTCAGCACAGTGCTGGCGCGTGAATCACTCCATCAATGGCAGCCACGGCCATCCCGGCAGAGCGCAGCTTTGACATCGTCCTCCCTGGATTTCTTCCAACAGATCTGATGACCCCTTCTCTGCTCCATCACCACCTGTTCACTGGAACCCGTCGCAGGCCCCCTGTCATCTCAGTCCTGCTTGCTCTCTCAGGCACCCACCAAACTCCCCAGACTACCGTCACTATCTGCACCATCTGGCCGCTGATGATACCCAGTCTCCTCTGCCAGCTGAGACCTGCCTCCTAAGTCTGGTCCCATGAGTAGGCGTTCACCAAGCATTCATGGGACAGCACTGCTCCCAAACACTGTTCTAGGCTCTGTGGGCTCAAAAAGGAAGGAGAAAGACGTGGTCCCTGTCCCAGCGGAGCTTACGGGTTAAAGAGGAAGGACTGACATTAACCAAGTTGTCACCTGCTGAAACATATAACGAATACAAACTGTGATCCATTACGTGAAGGACAGCTATAAGGTGCTGTGAGAGAGAAGAAAGGGGCATGTGGGATAGTGGGCTGACGCTGAGCCTGAAGTCTGCTCACAGGGCAGGGAGGAGCTCACCACGGAGGGAACTGCATGTGCAAAGGCCCTGAGCTGGGAAGGCTAGCACCTGGGTGGAGTAGAGAGGACTACTGTGCGGCTGGAGTCCGGGCACGCAGAGACCCTCCTCTGGATATCCCCTCGGCGCCCCCAACTCAACGTGTCCCAGACTGAATGCATGGTCTTTCCCGAGTCCATTCTTGCTCTCAGAGTCTATGTATCAATGATGCCAACACCAGTTGCCCAAAGCAGGTCCCTGGGTATCATTCTCCCCTCCTTTTCCTTCCTACAACCTCCTTGGTCAATCACCAAATCCTCACTGTCCCTCATAAAACCTCAAGAATCACTCCACTAGCGGAGGTTATGCATGTGTGGGGACAAGGAGTATACAGGAACTCTCTGTACTTTTCCTTTCAATTCCTAAAACTGCTCTAAAAATATATATATTATTAATCAAAAAAAAAAAAATCTTTCCACTCCCTCTATCTCCACAGCCACCACCCCCCACCAGACCAGTCGTCTTCTGCCAGGATTGACGTCGCCCTCCCAGCGGCAGTCCAGACCCCTCTGGTCATTCTCTGAGCCATGCCAGGGGAGACTTCCCAGTGCAAGTCTCACCCTGTCACTTCCTCTGCTTGACACTTGATGTCGCTCCACCAATGCCCTCCAGGTCTAGCCCAGGTTCTGTAGCCCTGGGAGACTGTGGGCTCTGTTCTCCCTCTAGCCTCACCGCTCCCCATCTCAAGTGTCTGATGATTGAATGAATGAATGAATGAATGAATGAGAAGTCCAATAAATTTCATGGGAACATCTAGACTCTTCTTATTCAAGGTGTGGCCTGTGAACCAGCAGCAGCATCGCTAAGTGCTCATATGAAATACAGAATCTTAGGCCTCAATCCACACCTCCTGGACCATAATTTGCATTTTACTGAGATCCCAGGTGATTAATTTGCATATTAAAGTTTGAAAAGCACTGATCTACACTATTGATTCTCAACAGAGAGGAACATTGTGGAGCATTAAATACTCACCTGTGGAACATTTAAAAATATCTCTGGGCCCAATTCCAGGCCTACCGGATTCCCTAAGAGTAGGACCTGGGCATCTTGACTTTTTTTCTGACTCTCCAGGTAATTCTGGGGAGCAGCCTCAGTTAACAGATGAGGTGAGTAAGGCCCAGAGGGCAATGACAGGCCCCAGGACACACCACAGAATCAGGACAGAATCCAGACCAGAATCTACCTTGGGACCAGTTCCAACCACACTGCTCCCTCTGTGGCGGGAAACCTGTGAGAAGAGGCATGACTTCAGCAGCACCTGGGCCAGATGGGGAGCTGGCAAGCCCACCGGAGTCAGCTACCCATTCACATTCCCTAGAAACAAAGGCCCAGCTCGGGGAGGAGCGAGAGGGAGGAGGAATTGAATTGCAGACCAAAATTTCTCTGTTCCTCAAGGATCCCACAGTAACTCACGGGTCTCTCAGGGGCTCAGGAGCACTGGCAGTGTACCCGTTCTACAGAAAGCAACACTGAAGCTCAGAGAAGTAGCTCACTCGGTTCAGAAACTCTCAAGACAAGGCCACTACATTGGGAAGAGGAACCCCTGAGGCATGAGAGAGAGGATCCCTCTCTTAGAAGCCTTCCCAACTCTTGGCACTGCCACCAGGCACAGCCTTTGGGGCCCGCTGGGATGCCCCCCCACCCCAGATGCCCAGCCTCTCACTTGGCAGAAGCAGGCAGTTCCTAAGCTCTGGGTTTCCAGTACTAAGCCCTATCGCCACCTTGCCAAGCCTCTTCTCTGGGGACTTGAGTCCCCGCCCCCCACCCCATAGCCCCAGAGACCCCCTCCATACCTCTAGCTCTCTTTTCATCTGAAAGATATGAGCATTGAGAGCAGGGGTTTCCCCAGCCTCTTCCTGTTCCGGTGGGGACCGATGCTCTCCTCTGGCAGAAGGAACCAGTCCACCTGTGGGCTCCACCACCACTCCCCTTCCCATCTGACACTCACTTTCCCTGCCTGAGAGAAAATTCCCCTGTTATCTCCATCTCCTCAAGCCCATTTCCTGCCCATCCCTTGGAGCCCAGGGAAATGCTCCCCTGGGATGGCCTGGCTAGAGGGCTCGCTACTCTCCTGCTAATGCCTGGTCTGACCTCCTCTCAGGGCCCTGGGCAGGCCCTGCTTTGACTCATCAGGACTGAGTCTCTGGTTTACTCACCTCCACCTCCACCCCCACCCCCAGAATTACTCAGCAAATACCTAGCGAGCCCCAGCCATGAGCCAGGGCCTGTGCCTTGTGCGGGACAACAGAGCCCAACAGTGGCAAGACACGTTCTCTTCCCCGAAGGCATTGCGTCTGTGGGACAGAGAGCCAGGTAAGGGGCCAAGGCAATCTCCCTCCCCCCCACTACCACCCAAGGGGGCTATGAAAGCAAAAAGGGATGCTAATGAGACAGCATGGAACATTCAAGCAAGTGCAGGTTGTTACATGGAGCAGAAGTGTAAATATGTTGAGGAATTTGGACTTTACCCTCAGAGCAGTGTCAATCTGGTGCTGTAGAGACAGGGAAGGCAGGGCTAGAGATGGTGGAAACAGAAAATGCTGAAAAAGCTCGGGGAGGAGGGAGCGAGAGACCATTAATTGAGCATCTGCTAGACACCCGGCGCTGTGACAGTTGCTTTACATACACTCTCGCCTCCAGCAACCCGAACGGTCCATATCGCTGGCCCCACTTTGCGAATAAGGAAACTGGGACTCAGAGAGGTTCAGTAGCTTGTGCAAGATCAAAAAGCAAGCAGAGGAGTCAGAACTGAATCCATGGTCCGCCCAGCTCTAATGCCCTGCTCTTTCTACTACCCCAGGCCCTGTCTCCTGCCCTCTTCACTGCCTTCCCTCCCTCCCTCCCTTTTTTCGAAAGACTTTACCAAAACACCCACCTGGGCCAGGCACTGTGCTAGGCATGGTGAGCAGTACCAGAGGCAGGGTCCCTGCTCCTGCCCCAAGTGGGTGGAGATTGAGGGGCAGATGTCCTACTCGCCCAGTGTGGGAGGGGATGGTGCAGAATTCCATACACCTGGCAACCCTCCCAAACTCTCCCCTTCCCAGAGACCACTTCACAGGCAGAGCCAGCACCATGCGACTTCTCTGTGACGTCTACACTAGGTGTCAAACAAAAAAGCGCTGCCAAGCAAGGGGGCACAAATAGCCCTGTGGTTGTGAGACCAGGATCCAGAATCAAGCAGGCCTGGAGTTGAATCCCACTTCCTGTGTGGCTGAGTCATGCGCCACCTCCCTCCCGAGGCTGCCAGGGGGCGGGAGGCAGGGCCTGGGGCACAGCACGCTCAGCCCACCATGCCCTTCCTCTCCACTGCCCGACTCTCCCTCACGGCAAGCACCAGGGACCAACCCAGAATCTACGGCTTAACTCCAAGCAACAGCTCAGAGAACAAGGAGCACTTTCAGAGCCAGGTTAGTAGAAAGAAGCCTATCGCTGGTGAAGGAGTGGTGCCTGCGGACAGAAAAATCCAGGTTCAAATCCTGGCTCAGCCGCCTCCCAGCTCGGTGCCCTTGGCCAGGCTGCTTAACGTCCTGAAGGCTAGATTTCCTTATCTGTCAAATGGTGACACAAGTAACAAGCATAGCGTGGTTGCGAGACAATCCGCATAAAGGAGGCTGGCATGAAACAGGTGCTCAATAAACATTCACAATTTCTACCATCATAATTATTCCTCCCATCATCATCAGCCTCCTCCCCTGCATGTCATTCTGGGAGAGGGCACTTGACATGTTCTGACCCTTACAACAGCCCGAGGAAAGGGGCACTATTATCTGCATATTTAGAGGGAGGAGAGGAGGCCCACATCAAAGGCCCTGGAGAGACTCAGCTTCCCCTAGGTTGAGTCCGTCTGGCCTATCATGTGGCCTGGGCCAAGCTACTCCCCTCTCTGGGCTGCACTCTCTAGGAGGGGGTCTGTCTGGCTCTGAACCTTAGCCAGCCTAGAGGGGTCAGATCTCAGGACCCAAGGTGCGGCCAGGTCTCCCTGTGGGTGCCTCAAGGGCAGGAGAAGCAGAAAGCATCACCTCTTCAGAGATTCCTCAGGCCTTGTCTGTCTGCCTCAGTTCTTAAAATATCTCCTCCTTCAGGGCATGTAGTCCCAGCGGCAAGGAAAGGGAGTGGGGAAAAGATTCCTCCTCTTGAAGCCACTGGGGTGGACATCTGGCCATTGGACTCAGCGGTGACCCTGTGGCCAAAGGTCACCCTCCAGGGGCCCTAGGCATGCTGCTACCTCCACCACTGTTCCCCTGAAGCAGACGCCTTCTGTCTCTGCTGAGGAGTGATGTTGAGGCTGGATTCGACTGGGTGTACGGTCTGCTGCAAACTCATTCTCCCATCATGCTCTGGCCTTGGGACTTTCTCCGTGCCCCTCACATGATCCTGGCTATTTTCCTCTCCCGCTTAAAACCTCTCCATCCGTCTCGGATGGTCCCAGACCCCTACCCTGCTTGTTCTGCCCCTGCCAACTGGCCTCTCTCCCATATCATTGCTCCTTTCTTCCCTCCAGCCGGTCTGAACTACGGTTATCCCTTTGAACAACACAATTTTGAACTACAAGGGCCCACTTATATGTGATTTTTTTTTCAATAAAATACTGTACAAGTATTTTTCTCTTCCTTATGACTTTCTTAATAACATTTTCTTTTCTCTAGCTTACTTTGTTTTAAGAATACAGTATATAATATATGAATACAAAATACATGTTATCAACTATTTATGTTATCAGTAAAGTTTACAGGCAACGGTAGCCTGTTAGTAGTTAAGTTTTTGGAGAATCAAAAGTTACACGTGGATTTCCGACTGAGAGGGTCGGTGCCCCTAACCTCCATGTCGTACTCTCAGGCACCTTGAAACCTGTGCCTGCTATACTTCCTACCTAGAATACACTGCCTTCCCTTGTCTAGCCGGCAAGCTCTTCCTCATCCTTTCAAACTCAGCTCCCCCACACGTGTATTGCCCCTGATTTCTAACAAAGGTGATGTTGCCGTGCAGTGAGAAAGGACCGCCTTTTAAGTAAAGTGGATATCCACTCAGAGAAAAGGAGTCTTGACCTCTACCTCACACACCATGCATAAGAATCTATTTCAAGTGGACTTTAGCTCTAAATATAAAATGTAGAATAATTAAACTTCTAGAAGATAACATAGGAGAATATATCCATAACCTTGTAATAGGCCAAGAAACAGGATTCAAAAAACATTCTCCATAAAGAAAAAGACTGAGAAGTTGGACTGCATTAAACTAAAACTTCTTCCAAAGGTACCCTTAAAAGACTAAGAATACAAGCCACAGAGCGGGAGGGGATATTTGTAGTGTGTCTATCCAACAATAAATACTATCCGGAATATTTTTAAGCTCCCGCAAACCAGTAAGAAAAAGAGCAGATAATCTAATAGAAAACTGAGAGAAAGACTTGAACAGTAACTTTACAAAGAGCTTATCCAAATGGCCAATCAACATATGAAAAGGTGCCGGACCTCATTAGTCATCGAGGAAATGCAGGCAAAAACCACACTTAGATGTCACCGCAGCTAACACCAATACCGCTGGTGAGGACATGGGGCAATAGGCACTCATACAATGCCAAGAAGGGTGTATTGGGGTCGCATTTCGGAAAATTATATGATGGTATCTCCTAAAGTTAATTATATGCAATTTTATGACTCACAGTTGCAGCCCTTAGGTATTTGCCCAACAGAAAAGTATATACAGTGCATCGATAGACGTGTGCGAGAGTGCTCACAGCAGCACTATTCATTACGACCTCCAGCAGGCAACAGCGCAAAAAGCCGTCAACAGCAGAATGGATAAACTGCGGTAAATCTACACAACAAACTGCCATATAGCAATGAGAATGAATAAAATAAAGCTTCATCTAATAGCATGGATGAATCTCACCATCAAAATGCTGATTGAAAGAAGTCAGCCTAAAAGAATACATACTCAGGGATCCCATGTGTGCAAAGTTCAAAACCAGGCAACACTAATCAATGAGGAAAGTCAGGAAAGGGGTTAACTTGGAGGCTGTGGTGGCTGAAAGGGGAAGAGGGGGGTTTCCCAGGATACTAGAATGTTCCATTTCTTGATCTAGAAAGTGTGTTCACTGTGTGAAAATTCATCAGCTCTACACTCTAATCTCCCTGTAAGTTCCATTTCAATTTAAAAGTTTATTTAAAAACAAACAAACAAACAAACAAAAGCCTTCATCCCAGCATCTCCCTTGCCACCTGGGCTGGACCTCCGCCCTGAGCCCCTTCCTCTGTACCATCTCTGACAGGTACATATTCCAACTGACTCTCCTCTGCAAAAAGCTGCTGTGCCACCTCCCATGTACCAAATGCCCACTCTGAGCCACACCCTGTGCCCAGAGCCTTGCTTCGCCCATATCAACTCATTCAATAATAGCTACCATGAGGCAGGGTGCTAGTGCGCTCCTGCCGCTGGGGTGACTCTATGTCAGTGCACAGGAGCATGTCAGGTACACACGTCATCACATTTAATCCGATGAGGCTGGGCCACCGCCTGAGGAAAAGGATGCATGGAAAGGTCCAGTGTCTTGCCCAAGGGTACGAACTGTAAAATGGGAGCACGTGCCCTAGACCAGAGCTCATGTGCCTGCACGCAACTCATCAGAGCGGCTTCCCCTGGGATACATGTGGCTGGGCAGGAATCACATCTACACCTCAGAGGGGTGGACAGGCCGGGATAGAGACCTGTTCCTATGATGGACAAATATGTATGTAACCAGATTCAGCCTCACCTCCTGCAGAACCTTCACTGAGGCTCCCAGGTTGGGTTGGAAGCTTTCCCAGGATTTCACAGCCCCCTCCCCAAGGTCCCTATCACAGCTCTGTTGTTACCATCTATTACATGCCTACCCTGGCACTAGATTAAAGGTCGGGCCTTTTATGTCAATATCTCCAGTACTTGGCAATGCATGGTACGCAGCAGGTATTAAACACAGGTGGAAGGAAGGAAACAAAGCAAGCGGGGAGGCAGGCAGAGAGGACAAGCACAGAGCAGTTCTTCGGATCGACTGGGAACTTCATGAATCGGGGTCTGAGCAGTGAAGGTTTCCATGTCCTGGATGGACATCAGTTCCAACCCTTGGGTTGAGGAATGGCACAACCATGCCACCTTTCATTCCATGGTCCTTCCCACAGCTGCCTCCAGCCTTTGCTCAAGGTTTCACCAGCTATTTGGCTCCCAGTGGCTCTACCCAGATCTTCCCTACCTCTCCCCGGGTCCCTCACATTCTCCACGCTGTCCCAGGTGTCTGAGTTCTGCCCCGAGCCCCGGGCTAACCCCACCAAAAGGTAAGGAGGACCCCACAGAGGGTCTTAACTACATGAGGGAATGTGTACCTGGTTCCAAACAACTTATTGTGCCCCTCACCTTTCTAAGTTGGGAGCTGCTGACAGTTCTCTGGCAGCAGCCCAAGCCACCGTGCCAGGTACAAGCCGGCTGGCCTACGGCAGGACGGAGAGGGGAGAAACCCCGGGCGATCTGGAGTGAGGACCTAGGCCCACTGCCAGAGGAAGAGGGTATCCTGGGACCCTTTCCCCTCTCCTCTGAGCCTGGGAGCTTTGATCTCACAAGTGGTTAATGGCCCCAGCAGCCCTCTTCCCCAGTCCTACCACCTACCACCCCATCCAGATGCCTGGGTACAGCTGGGTGCAGGGGAAGGTGGCGGCTCCCTGGGGCTGAGCCTGGCTGGCCTGCGGTGAGTGGCTCCAGCCTCTGAGGGCCGAGCGGGCTGAGCCATAAGCAGTCTTGTTTATCCCTGGGAGGAATGATGGCTTTCCCTGAGCAATGACATCTTGGAAACGGCCTGGCTCCACAAACAACAACACACCTCCCAGACTCGGCCTGGGCTCCAGCTTACACGAAAAGGCTCGTGACCAGAAGCGCCTGATAACAGGCTGGGGGCTGCTTTCCTGCTGCGCCAGACCCCGGCCTTAACCAATGACTCTCGGAACCTAGCAAGAGGAGAGGGTCTGCGGAGAGTCAAAGAAGTCAAATGGATGGAAGGGGTCTGGCAATACTGGGTACAGTCCCCGGTTGCTCCAAAGGGGAAACTGAGCCAGAGTGAAGACAAGCAGAGTTGCCTGTGATCCTCCAGAGAGCGGAGGCCAGAGTGTGACTCCATCTCCAGCCCACTGGCCAACCAAGGGCTTTCTCTGCTACACACACTACTCTTCCGGAGGAGAGCTGGGCTCCAGCCAGTAAGCCCAGAGGTGCTAGGAAAAAATGTGTCAATGGGGAGCCCCCCAAAAGGAGCACCAAAATGAAAGCCAGGGACTCTGAGTGATCCAGTTGGTGTCATGGAGAGAGACCTGGGCCAGGCAGCTGGAGACCGGGGTCTTGTCCCCACTGTGCTGCTGAGTCACATGTAACCTCAGGCAAGTCCTCCCTCCCCGGCCTTATTCCCCAATCTGTCCAGGAGGCAAATGGACTCAGCCATCTCCAGGGTCTTGGAGATCAGATGGGAGAAAGCTCTAAGGAGCCCCAGGAACCCAGCTGGACACGGGCATCGCCTTCCTCAGCTGCGCCTCTTCTGGGGAAACCAGGCAGACCACTGACTGAAGAGCCACCTAACTCCACCTCCGTGGTTGGCACTATCAGAAGGGGGTTACACTGAGCTCCAAGCCACTACAGTGTGCACGAAGGACCATAAGCATTGCATCCAAACAAGCCAGGGCTGCCCCTTCTACCCTCGAGCCCAGGCCACGGTGTGAACACCATCCAGCCACCGTATGAACCCCGAGTGGGCTCTTCCCGTGAGCCAGGCTGAGGCCACGATCCTCCCTGCCTCACCTCCTGTCAAACCCACCCCCACCAACTCCTTGACCCTATGGAAGCAACCCTGACATTCAGAAACTAGGGCCCCTCCAAAGGGACTCCTCACCAGGCCCTCAAGTTGGTAGTACCACTCTCTGCCAGGCAGAGCTAGGAGATGAGCTGGGGTCTGGCTATACGGGACCCAGTCCCTAGTTGCTCCAAAGGGGAAACTGAGCCAGAGTGAAGACAAGCAGAGCTGCCTATGATCCTCCAGAGAGCAGAGACCTTCAGAGCTAGAAGGCTGGCTTGGACATCAGTGCTTGTCCTCGAGGAAAATCCATCCGAGCCCTTTCTTCCCACACCCTAGGCCCTTGAGACCAAAGGGTGAATAAGACCCAGGCTCCACACTAACAGGACATGAAGCAGCCACCAGGGGTGTGCTTCCACTGGACAGACAGATCCCCACTGGAGTACTCGCTCAAGCTGTGGAAGTGTGAGTGGGATTAAGACCTGGGGAGAAAAGAAGAAATGGGCTTTCCAGGCAACCGGAAGAGCATGGGCAAAGGTAAGAAAACTGGGGGTGGGGTGACTTCATTGATACTAAATACTTACAATCAGAAGCCACATCAATGATTTCTGGTCCAAAGCCCCAGAAACATCCTAACAGGGGGTCACTTTGCTTCAGCTGCCTCTAGCTTCACCATCCCCCTGCTGCCTCACATGCCCAGCTGGGCCTGGCTTCCCGAAGGGCTCGCCCTGGGCTGAGCCATGCCATGTGCTCGCGCCGGGGAAGAGGGGAGGTGCTCCTTGGCTGGGAAAGGAGGACTCCGAGGGCCCTGGTGGAAACTTTGACTATGGCCGCGGCGCCCTGGCTGGGATCCTGCAGGCATTGGTGGGGCAGGGATTACAGCTCCTTCCTTCTAGGAGATTTACCCACTCCGGTCATCTCGAGAGGGGGAAACAGGTAGCCCCCAGCCACAAGCCTTAGGGCAGCAGAATGTGGAAAGTTCTTGGTGAGCGGCCCGGTGGCCCTGTCCTGAGCAACATGTCTCAAGTCAGGGGTGCCAGATTCGCAGCTGATTACATAGCTCAGGTTGGTGTAATGGCACCCACATGTCCTGTCTTCACTCTTCCAGGAGACAGAAGTCCTCCATCGTGGTCCTGGCCATAGGACCCTTCGACATGGTCCCTACCCAGGCTCTTCCTCAGCTCTGAGGTCCCAGGGCCCTGCTGGAAACCTGAGGACAAGATGTGGGGCCTCTAAGCTGAGAAAAGAATTAGCCTCTGCCCACTTACAGTGGCTGGCTCTGTAGGGTAAGTGGGTCCCCAACCATTACCCCCTTCCTTACAGGTCTCAGCTGAAGCCAAGGGAGCAGGTGGAGGACCTTTCCAAAGGGTCTCAGGAGACAGAGCATCCCTGCTGTGCTTCCAGGGGACATTTCACTAGAAGTCTCAGGGATCAGAGGCAACCCCCCAGGGACCAGCCCCAGAGACCACCCCCTTCCCTGACATGTAAGCTGGTGCCTGGTGTGAGGTCAGCATCCCTGGCAGAATCACCAACACCACTAGCTAAGCACTCCCTCCCCAGGCAGTGTCCCGACTTCTGGTCACCAAACATTCCTTTCTCCCAGAAAGAAAAGCCGACTGGCCAGCCCAGAAGTGGAAAGCAGCACACAGAGGAAGCATGTCCCTGTAGGGTCCCCACCCCCAAAACACACACACACACACACACACACACACACTCACTCACTCACTCACACACACACACAGAGCTATCTCAGATCAGAACACACACGGTTTGGTTGCAACATGCCCATCAATGGCTGCCCTGGGGAAGAAACAATAGAAACAGGGGCACAGGGTGACTTGGACAAGATCCCCTGCCCGCCCACCACACACACACCCTGTCACCGAGGCACCTACCCAGCAGCACACTCCGGCAGGGACTCAGGCGACTCTGGGCTGCCGCTCCTGCCAGCCCGCCCACCCAGGTCTGCACCCGGGTCTCCACCCAGCTCCTCCCGCAGGCGGACAGGCAGGCGGGCAGCCGTGTCAGTGGCAGCTCCTGGCGGCCGTGTCAAGCAGCTGCCTTCCCAGACAGAGCTCCTTTGTGTCAGCAGAGCTATTTATGGACTTACCCAAGTTCCCCAGGGGAGCGATACCTGCTGGGGAACGCAGAGCCAAATGACCAGGTTCCACCGCCCACATCTAGGTAGCGTTTTCAAAACCCTTGCATCACTTGGCCCTCCTCCTTCTCCTCCTCCTCCTCCTCCTTGCCCTCCTCCTCTTCCTCCTCCTCCTCCTCCTCCACAGCCCTTCCCAAACACACACCCTGTCCAGCCAGCTGCCACCACTCTGGAGAGAGGCTGGATCTTTCTTCCATCGAATGGAAAACTCTGTGATTTCCCAAGCCACTTTCATCCAAGGAATCCGGGATGTCTCGAGGAAGACTTCTCTGCCAGCCCTTCCTTCCACCTGTGAGGGACCCAGCTAGCTCGTGGGTTACCCGTTCATACTGGCAAGCCCTGCCTCCCTTACCATCTGTCCCCAGGGCCCAGACTAGCCCCCAAAGCAGTGCCACTTGGAAGGGAGAGGCATCCATCCCTCACAGTGGCACCCCTTGGAACTCAGATCCAGGGCTGGCTGCACCCCACACACATCCTGAGGGCTTTGCTGTGGGGGCAACACAAAGCCACTGACCACAACTCTGGCAGGACTCACGGAGCCAGTCACTGAGGCTTCCCTGCCACATCCCCAACCCCAGGCAGCTCTCAGCGCCGCGGGTGGCTGCAGTTCAACCAAGGGTCTTCCAGCCAACACAGGAGGACTCTGAGAATGCCACTCCCAGGGTGGGAAAGCGGCTGCTTCAGTCACCTCCCAGAAGCACCATCCAGTGCAGTGCAACACACAAGTTTTTATTCAGCACTTTTGGGTAGCAAACTCTGGGGAATCAGAGATGGACAGGGAGCTTGAGGCATCCTCCCCTCAATCTGATGGTTCATTACAACAGCTCAAGAGTGAGGGCCACAAAGTAAAGGGGACATCCCCTACAGAGGGACCATGGAGGGCAGAGGAAAACGCCCAGGACTGGGAGGCAGGGGTCCCCGATTCAAGTTCCAGCTGCAGCACTGTTTGTTTGAGTATCGCTGAGCAAGTCCCTGCCCGCCTCTGACCCCTGTTCCTCATCTGTAAATTGGGGTTGATAGCCCTTGACCTGCCCCGCTACGGGATTAATAAAGGATTCGATGATGATGTGCCAGGCACTATTCTGAGAGCTTAGGCTTCACTAAGTTATTTAATCAGTCAGCACCATTACCTTGTCAGGCAGAGACTATTATTACCTTATGAAGGACCCCAGGTACAGAATGGTGGCAGTAGCTGCCCACGGTCATTCAGTTGGTCCCACTCCAAGCTGCCTGCCCCCAGCCACTGTGCAGTCCCACCGCTGCAGGGAGCTGCTTTGCCAGTACAAAGCTGTCAGTGCTGTGGCTACGGCTGCTGCAATTGGTTGCCTGATAGCAACAAACACACCCTGGGCTGTGCCTGGGGCCCAGATTGGGGGTGCCCCATTCCATAGCCAGCTCCAACCTGAACACGCTTACTACCAGCGTGGCAGGCACCCTAGGATGTTGGCACAGAAAAAATGGGGCAGGAGGAGCCCATCTTCCTTCCCAGCCCCACCCCACCTTGGCCACCCTGGGCCGAAGCGTGGTGCCTTTGCCCCTTAATCTCCCTATATTACTCCCACTGCCTCTGAATGTCTATGTCTGCCTGTCTCCGGGCCCCTGTCTGTCTCTCTGTTCCTGTCTCTCTCACACATACAAGCATACGCACGCATGTTGGTATAAGAAAACATCCTGAAACAGCCCTCATCGCGTTGGGCACTTACAAACTCCAGTCAACACTTTGTCTTGTCCCTGAGGGTAAAGCTAAGGCAGACGTTGAAGGAAGCTTCCAGATTGGAAGGCTGTCATCCTGAAGGTCCCTGGGAAACGGGACCCACCCTCATCTGGGAAACTAAGGAAGTAAGTCTCAGGAGATGGCCAATTCCAACAGGGCTGGCCGGTTCCCAGTGCGGCTAGCCGGTTCCCAGGATGGCATTTGTGGTGCTTGGGATAAGATTTCGTAGGGTGCAGTACCTGCATATAGGGTTCCTTGACATGTGAGGTGCCCCTGAGCCTCAGCTCAGTCTTTACCTTCTTTCA
This sequence comes from Mormoops blainvillei, assembly GCA_004026545.1. NCBI lineage: Eukaryota > Metazoa > Chordata > Mammalia > Chiroptera > Mormoopidae > Mormoops > Mormoops blainvillei. Next base: position 78,746 of record PVJD01003256.1, on the reverse strand, counting down.
GTCAACAAATAGTTCATAGCACCAACTAGGTGCCGGGCTCTGTACTAGGCCCGGGGGACTGGGCCCTGCACTCGCAAAGCTGACAGTCCAGTGAGAGAGACCAACTTCAGCCACGTGGTCAGACTAATGAGTCCATAAATAAACATTGTACCACGGCAGGCTGCTCTGCCAACCCAGGGCACTGGGTCCAGGACAGATCCAGGATTAATTCGTCAGTGCTCTGGGCCACAAGGATAACCAGGAAAGGGCATAACAGTCAGTGCCTCGAGGCCCAGGCGTCGGCCGGGCCAGGCTAGGAGCGCATCTAGGGTCTGGGGAAGCCCGGGCCGCCTCTGCCCTCTGCCTTCCTGCAGTTCCAGACACAATCAGAAGGACAGGCGGGTCTTCCCAGTGCACAACCTGGGCCAGGATCGGGGAGTCACTGACAGCCAGGCTGTCTAAGCTGGAGGGCCCTCGGGGAGCTTGCATTCCTGTTCCCCATTTACAGCCAGTGAAGCTGAGGCCCAGAGAGGGAAAATGACCTCAGCGAGGAAATGGAGCAAGCGAGGCAGGGCCAGGGCCAGGGATTGCGAATTCCCAGTCCAGGGCCCCTGCCACGGCGCCCCGGTGCTTCTCAGACCTACATAAACAATGCGCTGTTCAGCGTAGGAGGAATTGGGATCTAGGGAGGCGCAGGATCTAGGAGACCCACCGGCCACAGAGATCGGCGCCTGGGCACTCAGAGCCTGGGCCCCATTTATTGATCAGCATATTTTATTTACCAAACACTTATTTGATACTTACTATGTGTCAGCACTGTTCAGAGCACTTCCTGGTTGTTGACTTATTAAATCTTCATAACCCTATCAGATAAGATGTCTAACGACCCCATTTTATAGATGGGTAAACGGAGCATGGAGAGCCTAGGAAACCTGCTCAAGGTCACACACCAGTAAGTGCACAGCTACAGATCAAGTCTGATCCACTTTCCACTGTGCCCTGCACTATGGCACAGGGCAGCGCATGGAACAGATGAGCACCCCCGGGAGCACTGAGTAGCCCGCTGGCTAGATGGCCCTGTCACACAGGCAAACTTCCTGCTCTTCAGGCAAGCTGGCAGCAGCTTCCAGGGCTGGGACCAGGAAGGGTCAGCAGGGGGCCAATGTGTGCACACCTCCTGTTTTTTTCTGGGGGCGGGGGGTGTGGTGAGGGGACGGGGCAGCACTCCCAGGCAGAGCCCAAGGTTCCAGAGAGGCCCTAGGGAAATATGGCAGCTGTAGGATACAGCCCAGACCCCCTAGAAAGACAGCGCTCCTGCAGCCCAGACCACAGAAAGGTTTCCACCATCGTCCCCTGCTGACTCCACTGCATTAAACCTGGTACATCCAGGCCTGTGTTCCCAAGATTCCACCATAAACCCTGCACAGGCGGAAACCCGCTCACTTGCCCCCTGCAGACTCTACCTGGGGGAGGCCCAGCCTTGGGAATGCCCTCCTCAGAGAAAGGAGGGTACCTGCCAAAGGCTTTAATGAGCTTCCGCATCCTGGCTTCTGATCCCAAGTCCATTAGGAATTTGTTCCAGGGTTGGGAGGAGGGTGATGCTGCTATGACAGAAACTGGGCACAAGCAAGGGAGAGGTGTGGTCCAAGGAATTCCAGAGCATAAGACAGACTGAGGCCAAGCCCTGCCCCCACCAGCAGCTGCTCAGTCTTTCATTACCCCTGGACAGCGAAAGGGTCAGGCCTGGGCTTGGGTGTCTAGGGTGATGGAAGCCAAACTGGGACACTCTGGCCTCACCTTCTACAGAGCCCTGCCCCTGCCCAACCTGCTGCAGAAGAGGGTGATGACCCTGGGCTGCCTGTGAAGCTGTGGAATTATCTGCATGTGCCCACGGAGCCCAAGCTTTGAATCTGCTAACCCACTTAGAGGGAGTTCTGGGCTTTTACTCATTGGGTCTCACAGCCCTGATTCGGGGGTCTACGGGTTCCATGCAGAATGGTCCTCCCCACCAAAGAGTGGGCCAAGCAACTTTTATTTGTTATTTCTATAACCACTGAATCCCTACTATGTGCTGGAGCCCGTGCTCAGAACTACAGACACAGAGGCTGGCAGGGAAGCAGCCTGCTCCCAGGGCCTGACTCAAAGTGGGGCATGGTCGCCCCTGGCTCTGAAGCTGCAAGCAGGGACTCCCTTGCCATGTCTGGCCTCTGTGACCCTACCACCAGGACAAGAGACACACTCTCCCACTGCTTGCTAAGGCCACATCCCTGGCTCTTCGGATGGCACTCGCTTTGATCTTGGGGCACATGCTGCAAGTGCTGAGGCGGGGCAGGACGGAGCAGGTCTCCTCCGGTTTGAACTCACAAGGAGTGCTGGTCTGTAGCCTGCAGGGCCCAGGGTAAGTCCCCTCCCCCTTCCTGGCCTCGGAGTTACATCTCTAAAATGAGGCCACACAGGGGTGTCTGGTGGTCCTAGCCCCACTCTTCCCCTTCAACGGTCGGCCCCGGGCCCCTCCAGGCTCTCCCACTGACTAATTTTAGTCAGTGGTATTTAAAAAGGGCACAGGCTTTGGAATCCAAAACACCTGAGTGTAAGTGATCTTGGGCAAGTCACTCCAACGGCTCTGACTCTCAGTTTCCTCATCTGTACCACGGGGCTATTACCGTCGGCCTCTCTGGGCCCCGGCGGGACTAAATGAACAGTGTAGGCGGAGTGCCTGGCACGAGGTCAGTGCTCAATCAATAAGAGTATCACTGTTGTGTCGTCGTTGTCGTTATCATCTGTAAAAGGACAGAATCTGCCTAGAGAGGGACAATGTAGAGAGCAAAGTTGGTGCCTGGCATGTACTAACAGCTGAGAATCATGAACATTTATTGAGCAACAGGCTACTATCATCATCCCCATCTTCAGGCGGGGAAATGAAGGCTCGGAAAGGTTACATGGGAAAAGTAATGGCCAACAGGCAGTATAGCTCCATCACCTAGGTTCTCAGCCTGTATGGTCTGGCCCCAGCTCACATTCCCGAAATGTCTCTCCCTTGCCATCTGCATCTTCTTCAGCAACTCCAGGCTGCAAGGACAATTCCCAACCTGCTCATGGGAACTGTATCTCCCAGCCACAGCAAGAAGAAGCCCATGTGCAGTGAAAGCCAGGGGACCAAATGTCCCCTCTGAGAGCTGGCCCTGAGAGCTGTCACTGGTTGGATCCTGCCTCCAGCCTCGGCGCATGCTGCAGTCACCTTAGCAGCCTCAGCCTGACCTTGGGCAGCTGCAGTGGCACAGGATGGCCAAGACCGACAACCATCTCCTTTCCTGGTTCCAGTCCAAGCAGCCACTTGGTGGCCTGAGATTTCAGGCTTTTGGGACCAATCCTCAACCCACTGTGCTTGCCAGCTCCAGGGACAGGCTGTGTGTCCTGACCACCTGAGTTCCTGGGAAGTGTTCAGCACAGAGCAACTGACTCAGGTATGTGGAGGCCAGCCCTGTGACCTTGGCGGCTAGATGCAGTTCATCCATATACTCCCCCGAGTCCATCCCCTGCTTGGACTGCTGGGTTTATACCCAGGCCACCAAATCAGAGGCCATTGGTCAGGTACTTCTGACAGCATTACTGCCACCATTAAGGGAGTGAGCCGACAGATAAGCAGGTAGAATCGAGAGAGAGAGAGTGGGTGAGGTCAGGTCTTGGTGATATTGTTCAAGGTCCTGAACCCATCAATTTCATTTTCTGGCTGAAGCTAACTTGAGTTGGGCTCTTGTCACTTGCACCTGGAAGATTTCTGACTAATGCATACTATATCACCAGTACTTAGCACAGTGTCTGACATACAATAAGCACTCTGAAATTATTTGTTCACTCAGTCATTCAACAAACATTCTGCAGTCATTCAACAAACATTCTGCAGTGCGAAGGTGCCAGGTTTGCTCTTTAGAGAGAGTCATCTGGGTTGCTGTTTAGAGAGGTGACTAAAAGCCCAGAAGAAGGAAGAGAGAGATTTGCAAGAAGACATGCAGTAGTCCTAGGGACAGAGATGAAGCCTGAAGAAGGTGGCCGAGAAGAGGGAAGGGGACGGAGGGGAAGGTCCCCAACTCTAAACTCACTGGGAAACCTATCTCCTTGATGATCCTGTCTTCTCTTTGGTCTAGTCTCCCAAGCTGTTTCACTTCCATCATTCTAGCACCCCCATGTTTCCTCCCACTGGGCTGGGTCTGAGGGTTGGATTTGATAAGCAAGGAATATAATGTAGTAGCTAAGAACATGGGTTCTGGAGTCAGATGCCTGGGTTTGGATCATAACCTACACCTCCTAGCTACAAGACCCTGTACAATCTACTTAACCTCTCTGTTTCTTTGTTTCTTCATCTATAAAATAACAATAGTGTTGGGAAGATTACATATTATAGCAGAAGGAAAAAGCACATTCAATAAGTATTAGGCACCATTATACTATTACTATTATTATTATCTGTAGTAGAAAATCAAGAAAGGGAATTAACACACAGCAAATAAAACAATTCCAAAAATTTTCCTGAACTAAGGGAAGGCTTGAGTCCTTAGACTAAACGAGCTGAAGTTAGTGCCAGGAAAAATTACAAAAAGAGAATAAACAACTAGAAATAATCTAGTGAAATTTCTAAATTCCAAAGATTAGAAAGAGAAATCCTGCTCATTTCCCTAAAGGAACCCGAGAGCCCCGAGTGTTGTACTTGTTTAACACTGGATGCTGGAAGGACAAAGCACGGCTCCAAAGTTTCTGGGGAGATGGACGGTTCGTCTGGAATCCTCTGCTCAGAAAAAGGGCAAATATTTTCAGACTTACAAAGACTAAGAAAGTATGCTAGTCACAGACACTTTCTGAAAAAATCACTCAAGAAAGCTCTCCAGACAAAAATGAGTCAAAAATTAAGAAGTTATGAGTGAGATGATGACGTACATTAGAGATTGAGAAGCAATGAAGCTAAAGACATTTATTCACTTAGCTGCTGCTAACATTATTGAGAAGTTAAATGCAATTTAAATAACTGATTCTTATAGCATAATAGAACTAATGTTTAAAAACAGGAACAATCAAAACTGAAATCCTAGATGATTTCAACGATACTGAGGAGGCATGAAGAAAAGCAAACAGATGTGGGCTGGTCCACGTGCTCACTGTGGGTAGTAGGAAGTGAAGATAAACTATTCTCGATCTGAGGTCATTCCTGATACTGAAATGTGTTCGTGGAAAAGTAAGGGTAAAACCGCTGGAAGGCTAGAATTAGGACGTGTGGCTTCAGAGGAAGTTTTGCAGAGGAATGGGGACTGGCCTTAGGACATCAGCCACTATTAAACCATCTTATGAAGCTATAGGAATTAAGTTTCCACCTGACGTAGTAGTAAACAGATTAATGAGGGAGACAAGGGCATTCAAAAGCCCACCTACCTTTGTGTGGGAATTTGGTCTATAAGTGAGAAAAGGAAAAACAATTCGAAAAATAGGTTTGGAAAAATAAGTTAACCATTTAAAGAAAAAAAATTAATGAGAGTTCCATCTGATACCAGGCACTAAATTAACCACAGAAAAACTGAATATACAGATGTACTTGAACACAATATAGAAGTATATTCATTATACTCTTGGAGTGTGAAAGGCCTTAGAAAGTATAGCCCTCTACTCATTCCCTCAAAAAAGATTTGATTATGAAAAGACTTGATTACAAAAAATGTAAGTTTCTGAATGATAAAAGATACTATAAAGTTAAAGGAAAATGGCAAACTGGAAAAGATATTTGTAACCTATATAGTAAGCAAATGGTTAATATTCTAACCATATAAAGGGGTCTTACAAATAAGGCAAAAGCCCCAGTAGAAAACTGGGCAACTGATATGAACTGATAGGCCAAAGAAGAAGAAATATAAATGACTAATAAATGTAAAGAGAAGCTTGACTTCACTAATAATCAACAACTGAAAATTAAAATGAAATATACTTTTTCACTTCTCATACCAACAAAGAATTAAAGGAGTTGTAACGCCTAATATTGGTGTGGGGACAGGGAAACAGGCACTCTCATTCGCTGGCAATAGGAATGCAAATTGTACATTTACTTAACCTCTCTGTTCCTTTGCTTTCTCATCTGTAAAATGGGGATATGGGAATAGAGTTGAGCAGGTGGCATGTTTAAGCAGAAGGAAAATATTTGTAGAGCACTTTGGTAGCATGTGTCATGCTATGTCCTACAGAGAAATGCACTAAGACATAGCATACAGGACATTGTTAGGATGTTTACTGCAGCATTGCTTGTAATATCAAAACACTGGAAAACACCTGATTGCACATCAACATGGGGGTAGTTCAGTAAATTATGGTCCATTGGCAACTAAAAAGCAAGAGAGAGAATGTTAAGTACAGGTGTAACAGATTTATATGCTATATTGAGTTTTAAAAAACTGAGTTACAGAAACTTTTGTATGATATAATATTGGTTAGTAAAATAAAACATAGTATATGTCTACATGTGTGCATGGAATAGTATTTGGAGAGACCACACCAAATTAACAGCAGAGCTGTGAGAATGGGGATTTTCCTTACTTATTTTATTCAGCTCAGTTATGTTTCAGATTTTTTATGCAAGTGTTGTACAGGTATATCATCAAAGAACATATATAATACTAGCCCTAGCCAGGCGAGTCAGTTGGTTGAAGCATCGTCCCATGCACCAAAAGGTTTCAGGTTCAATCCCCACTTGGGACATGTATGGGAGGCAACTGATTGGGGTTCTCTCTCACGTCAATGTTTCTCTCTCTCTCTCCCCACCTCCCTCTCTCTTTCAAATTAATAAACATGTCCTTGGATGAGGATTTTTACAAAGAGAACATACATAAGGTTAAATAAATATTTTTATTTATAAGTAGATTAAAAAGTTTAAGTTTCCTAAAATAAGTTTAACAAAAATTATATAACACTTACATGAAAAATTTTTTTTTCAAAACTTTACTTGGGAAATCTTAAAAGAAGATTTGAATAAACAAGAAGACATAATCCTACTCCTGGATAGAAAGAGAATATTGAATAGACCTCAATACCCTCCTTTCTGATGTATATTTTTAATATAAGTACAATCAAAATCTCAATGAGATTTTTGGGGAGGGCAGAGAGGAGGTAGGGAATAAATAAAATTATACTAAATTTCACTTAAAAGGACAAATATGTGAGAATAAAATTATTTTTTAATTTAAAGAAGAGTAATGAGAGGGTACTTATGCTAACACAATGTAAAAATATTGAAACAAATAACTGAGAAAAACAGAAAGAATTCTGCCTTATACTATACACCAAATTCCAAATAGGTGAAAATGCTAAAACTTGAAAAATAAAACCATAAAATTCAAGGGAGGGACAGTAACTATTATATAACCCTAGGGTGACTAACACAACAGCAAAGGGAAAAATATTATTAAAAATTTATAGCTATATTAGTCATCAGAAAACACAATTGACAACCACAGTGAGATACTACTTCACACATACAGGATGGCTATAATTTAAGAAATGGGAAAATAATAAGCGCTAGAGAGGATGTGGAGAAATTGGGATCCTCATATACTGATGATGGGAATGTAAAATCATGCAGCCACTTTCAAAAACAGTCTAGCGGTTCGTCAAAAAGTTACAGATAGAGTTATCACTTGACCCAGCAATTCCACTCTTAGGTATATGTCCATGAAATGAAAACATAAGTCCACATTAAGTCTTTCACACAAACATTGATAGCAGCATTGTTCATAGTAGGCAAAAGTGGAAACAACCCAAATGTTCATCAACAGGTCAATGGATAAACAAAGTGTGGTATCCCACACAGTGGAATACTATTTGGCCATGAAAAGGAACGACACATGCTACAACATGGATGAACCTTGAAAACATTGTGTGAACTGAAAGAAGCCAGTCACAAATGAGCAAATACTGTGATTCTGTTTACATAAAATGTCCAGATCTATGGAGGCAGAAATGGATTAGTGGTCGCTTATGGCTGGAAGAGATGAGAGAACTGGTGGGTGATAGCTAAAGGGTACGGATTCTTTTGGAGATAATAAACATATGGTAAAATTGATTGTGGTGACAATCACATAAGTCTGCAAATATACTAAAAAAACACTGAATTGTATATTTTTAGGAGATGAATGGTATGATCTGTGAATAATATCTCAATAAAGCTGCTACCACTTACAATTTATAATTACAACTACCTATAAATCAGAAACATTTGTAATTTAAAGATAACAAAAAATAAAAGGCTAACATAAATATCTCATTATAGAAAGAGTTCTTGTGACTTAATGATTAAACTATAAACAACTCAATTAAAAAAAAAAGAGAGGAAAAAAACCCTTGAGCAGGCTACTCTCAAAAGAGGCAACATAAGTGACAAAAAGGCATATAAATCAATATTCAACATTTCTAGTAATCCAAGAAATGAACCTACTAAAAAATGTAACAATGCACAGTGTTGGTGAGGGTGTGGGGAAACGGGCATCCTCTTACCCAGGGTCTCAGTGTGTTTGGGACTAAGGGGTTTCCCAGGAAGCAGACTTTCTGTGCTCAAAAGGGAAAGTTCTGGGCAAAGCAGGATGAATCAGTCGAGCTGAAGTGTGGATTATACAGGGTCCCTCAGAAGTAACCTGCTTGAGTGTAGTTGGTAGAGTAATTATATGGGTGTAATAATATAGTTTTAATTTGAATATTTCACCTAAAACGTCGTATGTGTGCTTGAATGTGATATTGTTATGCTACAGAATTACATGCTTATGATTTTGTAATAAATGATTTTGTAATTAAAAAGGGGCTGTATTTGTGCCAGCCCCTGTATAGGACAACTGTCTGGAGGGTCAATTGGCAATAGGTATCAGGAACCTCTGTTATAAATATGTATCCTTTGACATGGAAATTCTACTACGAGGAATTTACTCTAACAAAATGTTCATTCATTCAACAAATATTTCTGGAGGATCAGTCATATTCCCTGGATGCTAGAGATACCAAGATATACCTACAAGGATTTTTATTTTAATATCAGGCCGTTGTAACAATGAAAAATTGGAAACAACCTAAATGTTAAACTTCTGGAGATTATTTAAATAAAGCCTGTTTCATCTACAAAATGAAATACTCTGCAGGCGCTAAAAATGATGTTGTAGAAGAACATTTATTGATATGGAAACATGCATACACTACATTGTTAAATGGGAAAAAAGCAAGTTAGAAAATTGTGTGCACTAGTAACCCCAATTTGCAAATAAGATATATGCATGTATAAACAACTGCCTGACAGGATACACACCAAAAATGCTAACAGTGGTTATCTCTGGGTGTTGGGATTAAGGGTGGACTTCATTTCCTTCTCCTGGCTCATCTGTATTCAATGTTTTCTTCATGATAAACATGGGTCATTTTGCAACAACACAACAAAAAATGTTAACTGCATTAAAAAACAAACACCTGCCATGCCTCCACAGGTGGAGGCCTCAAGGAAGGGGTTGCAGAGAGTTGAGCATGCGTTCATGCTTGTTCTAGTGATAACAGCTACCTTTCCTGAGTACCTTCTACATGTCAGGCCCTTGGCACAGACCATCCCTTCAATCCTCACAAAAACCCAGGGAGATAGGTGTCCTTGTCTCATTTGACAGATGCTAGGCGACCCACCAGTAATCCCACAGCTAGTGAGAGGCATAGCTGGGATTAGAACCCTGGCCTGCCTGCCTCTAAACCCAGGCCCTTGCTTCTACCTTAGCTGCCTTCGCTTGTTCCTGGGGCAGGGCAGAAAAAAGGTCCCAGGCCACTAGACCCTCCTGTCCTGCGGACCAGTTCTATGCCAGTTCTTGTCCTCTCTTCCTGCAGACAGTCCAGGGAGCGACAGAAGGACAAATCAGCAAGGATGGGAACACCCGCAAAGGGAAGGCATGGCGCTGAACGGCCAGCCGGCTGAGGTCAGGGCTCAGGGCAGACGAGAGGAGGACTCTCGCCTGCTGGGCGACTCTCAGGAAGCCCGACCACATCCGGTCCCAGGAATTCCCAGGCCCTGTGCTTGCCCAGAGGCAGTGAGAGCAAGCCTCCCAGCCTGCAGCCGCCCTGCTGCAACAGCAGGGGGAAGACAGCCTGCCATCTGGGACCTTCTCCCAGGCCCTGGGGGCTGCTGGCCAGTCCTTTCCCCTCTCCCAGCCTCCAGGGCCTCCTCTTCTGTAAGAGACGGGGATGGGAGGGAGGATGGTTCCAGGACCCTCCCAGATCCAAACTCTCTAAATATACGGCACTTCCTCACAAAGGGTCTGGCAGGAAGAGGAAGGGGGTGAGGCCCCACCCAGCTCCCGAAGGAGACCCCTCCTCTTCCCCTCAGCTCCATCTCACTGCTATTTTTAGCGCAGACCACAGGGAGCGTCTCCACTAGTCCTGCCATGCTCTGACCTCTAGGTGAAGCACAGCAGCCTCATTCGTTCCCCTCCAGCAAGAACGCGAGGGGACTCTCTAGACAAGCCTGACGACTGGACAACCGCCCCCCACGCCTTTAGCTGGGTCATGTCTTGCAATTTCTATTACAGCCCAAAGTGGTGGCTTACTTTTCCTGACACCACAGCTAAGTGAGATGACAGGAGCATCTAAGACAACCCATGTGCTCTCCCCCTTCTCAACCTGGCAAACTCTTCAAAAGTCACTAAAGAGGATCCCTGGCCTAGAAGGTAGGGAGTTGGGTCCTAGTTCCAGCTCCAGCACCAGCCATGTGCCCTTGACCAAGTTCTTGCCTCTCTTGGTCTTAATTTCTACAAATCGGCTTGTTAATCAATTGATCTCAGTGTGGGGAGCTTTTCAGCTTCACGTTCAAAGAGCCTAAGGTTCTATCAAATTAAGAATAAATATTGTACTGTATCTCTCAATTTGGGGTTTGGGTTAAAGACAAGTGAAATAATTTGCCCAAAGTCACACAGTGAGTTACCAGAAAAATCAGGACTTGAGCCAAGATCTTCAGAGCCCTGCTCTAGTTTTCTCTGAGGGCCAGGGGCTCAGTAAGAGGGGAAGAGAACCACAGGAGTGGTTCTCATCAGGTCTCCTCTCCCGTGGAGGAGCCACAGAAGTCAGCACAGAATATGATGGAATCCATGACCCTGAAGTGAACCTGGTCAGGTCGCTTAATAAACCAAGCGGGGATCCAGGCTCTGGTCCGGCAAAGCTGAGGTGCAATGGAAAAACCTCAGAGCCAAGAGAGTCAGGAGGCCTGAGTTCTGCTCCTAGCTCTGCCACTGACTTGTCTCATGTCCCTGGCCAGGTCACTTTCTGTTTGTGAGCCTCAGTTTCCTCATCTAGTTTCTAGAACAAGAGAGGTCTGGACTGCGTGACCCAATTTAACCCTACATCTCCTCAGGACCAGGCAGCAACAGGAAAATAAATAAGATACGGCCTCCACTGGCTTCCAAGGAGCCCACAGCCTCGCAGGTGAGACACATCTGCCTACCACACTGTATGAAGGATGAACAGAATATTCTGGAAATACGAAGAGGGAAGCCATGCCTTCTGATGCAAACCTGAGAAAGGTGCCTCAAGGGGGTGCCAAGCCTTGAAGTTTGGGGATCGCATCGGCAAAGACAACAGAGGAAGGCAGGCAACATCAGACAGAACAGCCTAAACATGAACATGCGTAGGGAGTTTGGGGAAAGGGAAGCAGTCCAACGTGGCCAAGGTGTGAGCTCAAAGCAGGAGTGTACTGCAACCACGGAGGGCCTCGAGGGCCAAGCTGAGACCTGAGCTTGATTCCGAAGACTATGGCCTCCCACCCTGGTCGCGAAGCGGGCCTGTGACGGCTCAGCCTCCCCTTGCCCTTCTAACTTGGATGGTCCGTGACTGCTGGAATGCAATAGAAGAGAGCAATCAAAAGCAGGTGCTCTGGAGCGGGGCCACCCAGCTTCTAGCCCTAGATGCCCACTAGCTGTGTGACCTTGGGCAAGTTTCTTAACTTCTCTAAGACATGGTCTTTAGAGATCAACTGGGTATAATGAGAGTAAAGGTGTCCTGGGGAGATGATGAACCCCGTGAGGCTGCAATGAGGACTGAAGAGACAATGTAGGTCGAACGCTTGGCATTGTGCCAGGCCCACTGTATACGTGCTCACTGAATTATCTAGCATTATTCTACCCTTAAACCAAAGATCTGGGAATAATTTGGAGGCTAGTGGCCCTATGCAGAGGAAGGCTTGAGGGAAAATAAGGTCAAGACAGAATAGATGATAAGATTGTGCTGTCTTTGTTAAGAGCTAAAAAAAGAATAGCAAGGTGGCTGAGTCCAAGGGCAAGATGCCGAAGAAGGCGGGCTTTCCACAGCCCGGCAGGCGGTAAGGGGGCGGGAGGGGGGCTGCAGAGCCGGAAAACAGCTGAGCGTTTTAGGGAAGGGCCTGCTTCTGCGGGGGAACATCTGAAATCTAGTCCGACTGATTCCCAGTTACTAAGAATCAAGATGCGAAACCAGTCAATTAGCAGAATCTGGGCCCAGAACCTGGAACGGTCTCTCCCGCCCTCATCGGGACTTGGGTCGAAGGCCTCCTTCCGAGCTCAGGCTCGGGCTGCCTGGCCTGAGCCTGAAGCCATCCCTCTCTGCCTTTGGCCCATGCCCCATTGCGGCCGGACACCCCAAGACTGTGTCTGCTAGTCCTCTTGAATGCCGGACTCAAAAAGGGGAGGGAGTGTTCCAACAGTTCCGCTGCCAACCCCCACCCCACCCCCAGTCTGTCTTAAGGAGCTCCACCTTGTGTTTCGCATCAGATTTTTCAAATCTGGGGTGAAACTATTGACCCTTTCAATAGTTTTTGAACTATTTGTTCAAATTTGAACGGTGGAAGTTCATTCTCCACTGTATGGAGGATATTGTATCTCACTTATTTGCCCGAAAGCATCCAGTCTAGAGCTTCAAGGGCCACAGCTTCTCCACGCGGGATAGCCTCCTCCAGTCTCTTCCTGGAGATGACTGGTCCCTCTCACTTTCATCCCTAAAAGGCAAGCCTTTGCATTGGAAAGAGCAAAGGATTCAGTTCAAAGGCCTTGGCTTAAGAACTATAGCTCGGCCTCTTACCAGCTGTGTGACCTTGGATAAATCACTTAACGTCTCTGAGTTCTAGTCCCTTTCATCCATAAAACCAGGCTGCCGGGAGGCCTAGGGGAGATAATGCCTCAGGATGCCAGTTGCCATCTCCGAAGCCCATGCTGTCACTGTGGGGAGCCCTCCCACATCGTGGAACTGTCTGCACCTTGAGTCTACAGAACCCGCTTGGTAACATGTGTAAGAAATGAGGACTTTGGCGGCAGAATTTTGAAAAAAAATTAAAGAATTAAAAATACTAGACATACATAAATAAATGTCATCATTATTTCCAATAGGTTCCAATTCCCGAAGGGCCAAATGACCCAGGGCCAGCAGAACCCCGGGTGTGACTGCGTACAGGACAGACCAAGAGTTTCAAAAGACCCAGAGCCTGAGACATAAGAAATGTGAAAACGTGATCAGAGGGCGTACAGGGGAACTAAAAGGACCGCTTTGTATTCAAATCACACAGATGGCCTTTTCAACAATAAATGCTTGTGCTCCCATCCTCCCAGCTCCCAGGCCCTGAGACACCAAACCAGGACAATTGGCCCATCAGGAAAGAGACCATTGTGTGTGCTTCTAAGTGTGATTTATGTGGAGGGAGGGGCTCGGCTGTGTTTCCCGTGATTATGACTCTCAAATGCAATTTTGATAGCTTGTTCATCTTCCTGGATGGCTGGGATGGACGAGGGTACTGAAGAGCTGTGGCCACTGGTCAGATTTCATCGTCTCAGGCCCGTGGAGCCAAATTAATTGTGTCATCGATTTGAGAGGCAGAGTAGCAATGGCACTCTGGCTCACCGCAGTTACCGGTCCTTCAGGAGCTGATGTCTGCTGCCCCAGCTGCCGGCAGGGCCGAGGACCCTGTCGTGAGTGCGTGCCCAACTCAGGAACTTGCTGGGGCAAGCTGGGAAGAAGCCCTGATCCCAGGGCTGGGTGCTGCATTCCAATTCTCCATTTCGCTATGCCCGGAACTCCTGTCCTCTGCACCTATCTGGTGGACAGAGGTAGGTCACCAGGTCCCAGGGAGACAAGCTTGCTGTCTTCCCAGACAGGCAATTCTCCTTAATGTCATTTTGCAAGGGAATCAAATGAAATCAAAGTGCAGCTGCAATGCTGTCTGTGCAGACCCAGCTGCTCAGCCTCTCAGAATTAGCCCCGCGGCTGAGTCCCGGCTGACAGACACTGTGTATCACTTCTCCCTCTTCAGGCCGAGTCTACTCCCCTGCTGGGTGGGGGAACTTGCCTGGTCACAGGCAGATACATTCCATCCCCTGTTAGACCACTGATACCATGCGCTTGATCTTTCCTAGACTAGGAGGAGGGTAAGTGAAAGGTAAGGAAAGAAATCTCCCCCGGGCCACCCTTCTTGGGGTTCAAGTGGCCACAGCAGTGAAGTGAACTCACCAGGGCACAAGACCCCTCTCTAAAGCCACTTAGGAGGTCTCACGGGGCACAATGCAGAGTGTCCAGAGTCTGGAGCTTCTCTGGCCAGAGCCTCCCCTCTAGCCTCCCTGGCTCCTCTCCCCATGCAAACCATCCTGGTCCTACACATCCCCCTCACACATAAGCTACGTCACTCACACCTGTAGCCTTGGGCTTCCCTTGCTTTAGGTCTTGCAGCTAGGAAACAGTGTGAGAGCTGCAGGGTTCTGAGCTCCAGTGGGGGTTGCAGCAGGCAGGTAGTAGGTTGAGTTCTAATCGCCGTCCCCTTGGGAGGTCTTTCTTTAGCCTTGTGGCAGGACGGTCTCCTCTAGAGTTCTAAGCCACACCTCACCGTGGTCCCTGACTTTAGGAGCTCTGCTGAAAGCAAACCAAATCAGTTTCCTGAGGACTGTGTTCTAGCTTCCGGTAAGACCATTCAAGCATAGGATAGTGGGGTAGCACAGGCAACTCCCTGCTGAGGCTGAGGGCTGTGAAATTCCCCACCTTGTCCAGAAGAAGCACCCACTGCTCCCAACACCCAGAGACAGTCCCACGACTCAGCACTGGTCCCTACTCAGGCCTGGCCAGGAGGGGGCTCTGGAAGGCAGCCCCCAATCTTCCTTGCATCCACTAAGAGAGCAAGGCACAGTGGGGGAAGTGGGGACAGGTGAAGAAACAGGAAATTCTCTCTGCTAGTTCCAGAGCCTCTACTACATCCCAGGGTCTGGGCATTCACATCCCCACCTCCTCAGCCACCATCCAGAAGAGGCCATCACCACTGTTTATCCAGAGGACTAAAGGGATCCCCTAACTGAGTGCATCACAGCTACTTGGGCACTTCCTGGAACTGATCTTTTAGAAATATGCCTGAAACTCTGTGACTCCTTTTCTCGAAAACCTTCACTGGCTTTCCTTTGTATTTAGAATAAAATCAATAAAACATTAACTACCACAGCCCCGTGCGATCTGGCCCTCACCCTCCTCACTAAGCACCAGCCACACTGGCCTGGCCCCATTCCTCCAGAACACCAAGCTTCCTGTCTCAGGTACCCCCCGCGGGCTGTTCCATATGCCTGGAACACTCTTTCCAAAGTCCTTGACTGGCTAAATCCTTTCCGGCCTACAGGTCCCAACTTAAAAGTTTTGATCTCCACTGCCCCACCACACACACACACACACACACACAGAGCAATGCTAAATAATATTCTCTCTTAAAGGAATCTGTTCTTTTCCTTCATGGATTATCACAGTTTGTAATCAAGTGAGTGTGTGTGTGTGTGTGTGCATGCATGTACACACGTGTTGGTGTTCATTTATTTCATGCAACTCCCCTTCTAGAGCTGAAATCTTGATGAGAACAGAGACCATGTCCATCTCATTTTCCATAGTATATCCCCAGTTCCTAGCACAAAGCCTGGCATAAAGCAGATGCCCCCATATATCTGTCGAATGAAGGAATGAATGGGTACAGATGGGTGACTGGGTGAAGATGTCTTCAGGCAGTGGAGGGTCATGGCATTATTCTCTACCAGGGCTGACCTCTCCCAACCTCTCCTGCTGCCCCCAAGGCAGGTGCTGGAATCACCAGAAGCCCAGATGCTATTTCGCCTCCTTCTTCCTTGTAGGGAATAAGTTTCTGGGTCTTCTCCACTTGGGACTCTCTGATGCCAGTCTGCGCATGCCCCCAGGGCCTCTCGCATCACTGTAGTCCTTCCAATCCAGTCCACACACACCCGTGGGGCCGCTCCCTTCAGATGACCCTAGGCCCACCATCTTGGTCCTCAGTTCTGGGTCCAGTTGAGGTGAGGTTACTGTGTGGTAGGTGATGCCCAAGAAAGGGTTAAGTTGCCAGAAGCAGAGTCCCGCCCTTGGGTTTGCTCAGCCAATCAGAGTCTGTCCTGGTGAGGTAAAGCTTCTATCCTGGGTAGCATTGGTTGAGTTGGCTGGCCCCATCTCCTGCTGGAGAGAGCCATAAGGGTGCAGTTTCTGTGGAACCAGACAGAACTGGAATTAGCTTGCTGTCTACTCAGGCCTGGGCGGCCAGACTCCAGGACCTTCCCCTGCTCCTTTCTAAGGTGCTCAGACAGACTCTGGCATCTCCGGAGCCCAGTCTAGCTGCCCGGTAGAGATGACAAGGTGGCAAGCACTTCAGCATCACATCTGAGAAAATTCTTACAGCCAGAGCAGAGCCAGGGGGCCTCAGTTTCCCTGCCCGGGCCCTGGAATACAGCAGGTGGTACAGGAAGTGACACGGAGCAGTTGTCACATGAGCTCAGAGCAGCAGCATTCAGCTTCCATAAACAAGGCCACTAGGTGAATCTTCCTATATAGACATAACTTTAATAATAATAATAATTCACAGAGTTCTTCTTGTGTGCCGCTTTGCTAAGTATATGACATAAGTCTCATCCTGACAAGAACCCTATTAATCCATGTACTTTACTCATGAAAAAACTGAGTCTCAGAGTGGCTCAGTGCCTTGCCTGAAGTCACAGAGTGGTAAGAGTTTGTATCTCCCGTATCACTGGCTATGTTATTTTTGAAGGATCTGTTGGCGTATCTGTCTCCACCGCTGGCCTGTGATCTCCCAAGGAAAGGGAGTGACAGATTCGTCCATGCATTGTCATTATTGAGCCCAGGGCATGCCCTGAGAACAGGGTAGTACATGCTGCACTGCACCCCCTTCTCATCCCTGATGGCTCAGTCAAAAGCCCCCTTTCCTCGGAGGCTTCCTGTTGCCCTGCCCAATGCTGTGCATGCGCTGCGGCTCGGAGGAGGTTCACTGAGTGGACAACATATGTGCAGTCAAGACCCCTCTGGACTGTTCGTAGGATCCATCAGGCATAGCTTTTAATGCCCAGATTGCCACTCTGGTGCCCTTGTCACATCTGGCTAATGAAAGGAGAATTCCATAAGGATAAGAATCAGGTTTCATTCATCTCTGCGACACCAAAGGACCTAAACTAGTGTCTGGCACAGAGCAGACATTTATTATGTACATTTGATTGAATAACCAAAGTACTATGTATCTGCCTGTCCCTGCTAACTAAGAACCTCAATGGCCACAGGTAGGACCACCTGTGATTTATTCCGGATGAGATGCATTGCAGCATGCCCCATGCAGGGAGTTTAGTAAAACTTATCCCAAGCAGAAGAAGAAAAGTGGGTTCCCTGCAGCGATAGATAATGAAGCAAGAGAAAGGATAGATAATGAGGAAGAAGGAAGTGGTGAGCAAAAGACAGAGGCTGAGAGAGCAGAGGGAGCGGGCCATTTATTTCTACGGAAAGATGGAGAGCATACGGGCCCGCTCCGAGCAGCCTCCTACCTACCACAGTCGGCTACTAGTGAGCAAGAAAAAGGCAATGGATTCCCCAGAGAAGAGATGCAGTCCGCCTTCTGCCTGCCTCAGCATGTTCACACTGCCGCAGCTGGGACCCCCCACCCTGAAACCCACAGGCCACAGGCACCTCAAAGACAGCACAGCACGCCTGTGCCTGTCCCTTCCCACCACCAGGACAGTAAAAGACCTGGCCCCTAAGACGGAAGATTTTATAGGCAGTCAAGTTACGCAGACATCTTCAGGATATAGCTTCCTAACAGAGATTGGATGGCCCCAGGTCCTCAGCTTTCATGATAATTGCAAAGCTTGAAGAGCTGGAAAGAGCCACCAGACCAATGCACAGATGGGACCACAGAGGCCACAGTGGGAAGCAGTGGCCAAAGGTCACACAGCAGGTAGTGGCACACCTGCCTCTCTATCCTTCTTGGAATTCATCTTGCTCCAAGTCCCTCCATCCTTCCCAAAAAGCACTTCCTGTTTGCTCAGGACATATCGGGTTTATTGTTTTGCAAATTTGGGGAAAGCTTTGCATTCCTTGAAATGTTTGAAGAATCCCCATTCAAAGGTATCAGCAAACACTGTTGAAAGGAAGGGGCCTGAAAAAGGGCAGCATAGGAGTTTCAGGAGTTGCCTGGCTAACCCCTCTTTCCCCAGAGAAACATCAGAGTCGGCGGGGGGCGGGAGGACACAGGGAGTGGCTTAGGCAGCAGTCTCCACTGCGCAGCGGAAGGCAGAGCATCCAGAAAGAACAAAGACAGTAGAAAAGGCGTGCTACTCAGTCAGGACAAGTCGGCCGAGCAGGGCTCTTTTTGCTTAAAAAGCAAGAAACTGTTGTTTGAGCTCTGCTTGGCCTTCCTTCTTCTCTCTTCCCTGGAGGACAGCACCCTCGTGGACAGGTTGTGGGCCCGGCCCTTGGCAAGGAGGTTCACAGTTACCTCTGAGGCTGCCAGGGCCTGACAGAGCTGAGAGCATGTGGACAACCTGTGGCTGGCTGGACGGCCACCTGGGTCAAGTTGTTATGGCTGTTAAAGCACTCCTGCAACTACATGGGGCTGGAGAAAAATCATATTTACCAAACTTTCCTCAGGGAGCATTCTATGAGTGACCAGAAGAAAAAAGTTGCTAAAAACCTTCTTTAGGAGTGCATGGCGGAAGTGTGTAGAGTTGGGCGGTGAAATCCGCAAGGATCCTGCCAAATAAAAGCCTACAACATAACTGCCCTCTAAGGAGGGTGGGCCAGGTGGGGTGCACAAGCCTGGGGCCGGGCCTAGGTCTCAGGGGAGGGGGCCATTCTCAGACTAGCCCAGGGGTCAGCCTCTCCATTACTTTTCTCCTGCCCAGCATTCAACTTCTCCATTAAACACACATTTGAACAGTTTTAATTTGAAGAGGTATCCAACTGTTGCCTGCCCAGGATGCCATATACGTATCTTGGCGTGACCTAAGAGCCAGGCCTCAACTCCTGGAGCCCTTCCAGGGTCAGTGAACAAGCCCGCAGCCCTGCAGGGACCAGAGCCTGTCTCAGAAACCCAGCCTGTCTTTATTCAGCTGATGATGGCGAGACTCCCCAAGGTACTGAGAAGGCCTTTGCCAACGCACTCCAAGCCCAAGAACTCTGGAGCTGGAGCACAAAGAACTCTTTCCTGCAAACCAGAAGGACCTGAGCCCAAGACACAAGAAAGCTATGGGACACAAGTTTAGCCATGCGACATCCCTGGCACTGCCCCAGTGAAAAAGGAGTGGTCTGGCTTCTGACTGTAACCAACCCAGGATCAAGAGCACAAAGCAGCCTCCAGCCTCCACGGCTCTCTGGTCAGCAGGAGAAGCTTACGGTGGAAACCAGCCAGCGTACCAACAAGCAGCCTTGATGGAGGTGGGAGCAGTGCGCTGCCCACAGCTACTGAGCGCCTACTGCATACCAAGCACTGTGCTAAGAACTGCATATGCACCATCCCATTCAACTCTCACAACAAACTTTTGAGGGAGAACTATTGTCCCCAGATGAGGATAGCAAAGCTCCAATTCGTATAGTGACTTGCCCAAGGTCACACCACCAGTCAGCAGCACAGGGAGACTCAAAAGTCCACACTGTTCCCACAGTCCTCCCTCGGCAAAGTTATTCTTGCCCCTTGGCCAGTGTGAAACAAAATAACTGTCAAGCCTGTGATCATATAATTCTCAGATGCTTTCTTCCTTAGGGAATAGCTGGGGAGCTGCCGTGCACCACCACCCAGGCACCTCTTTCCCACTCCTGTCCTCTGCAGACCCAACTACCCCCACCCCATGCCTGCTGCCCAGGAAACAATGGACTTAAACACATCAGGAAGAAACAACAAGGCCAGCAAGATCACAGGATGCTACTCACTTCCATTTATCATCTTCTCCGCCTATCCAGCAGACCAACCACCTTGGCTCCTTTTGCAGCCAACCAGACCAAACCCCAAAATGGCCAACAATGTCAGCAAGTAAAGGGACCTGAGCGATTCAGAAATGGGGAAATACAGCTGTGCCCTGTGGCTGGCATCTGGGTGACAAAGGTCCAGCTCCCGACCCTCCACAAGCACGGGATCCGCTAAGGGGCCTGTTTCAGATCAGCCTCAGACAGCAGTCTCCAATCTTCCCTGATACTCCACCTGGCCGGCCCCCAGTCCCCAGCAAACTCCACTTGGCTCCAGTGGGCTGCGACCTGCATTGAACTATTAGAAGAGCTTCTGCCGCAAACATCCCCTCCCAAATATGTCTGCCTTGGGTCAGTGTTAAACAGCAGTGTGCTGCCCCTGGCACAACCCACCCAATGGCACAGGAGGATCACAGGCCCGGCAGCGCAGGGAGGCCAGCCCAAATTGGACCTTGCCATGGGCAAACCAAAGAACAGAGCTGGGAACTGATGGGTCATGCTCAATTTGGCTCTGTCCCTCTACCCGAGCAATATGAAACCCACTCAACAGACCCAGGGAAATGCCACTGGGGAGAGGCATTCAAGCACAGCCCTCCTTGCCAAGAGCTTGTTATCCAGATCCAAGTCCTGAGCTCGGACTGGTCCCAAGCTCAATTCAGAGGCCCAAGGGTCCAGGCCCCCAAAGGGAAGCCAGGGGGCTGGGGCTGCAGCCGCTGGTGAGACCCTTACCTTGCTCTGTGGGGGCAAGGCCGCCAGCTGTTGCTGCTTCGCAATGTTCTCTGACAAGCACCAGCACACTCTCTTCTTCTGCTCCTGCGAGTGCGCTTCCAAAGTGAATAAGCACTCTGCCTTCTGACGTCAGGGAAAATAGAGAAAGGGACGGTTAGGGCTGCTCCCTGGTTCTGGGGGCTCCCAGGCCCAAGTCCATCCGTGGGCTCCAGAGGGCGAGGCTGTAGCAGGGAGGGGAGTGCCCACTAAAAGCCACAAATGCACACTAATCCCTGGTGACATCAAGGCAGCCGGAGGAGCAGGGAAGCTAGCCCGGGGGCCAGCTGGAGAGCCTGGTGCCCACAGCTTGGGGGAAGGGAAGGAGGTGGTGGTTCCCAACACAGTGGAGGTCTGTGGAGAGCCACAGACCAGAAACGGTGAGGTCACTCCCAGGGACAGGCAGCACAAAGCAGCAGCTGGGAGAACACGTGGGGAGCCCAGAGGGCCACGGTCTCTGCCCTTCTGAAACTCTGTGGAGCCAGGAGCCCCCTCCCCGGCTCACAGGACCCCCTCCCCCACCCAGGGCACGCTCCTCTGGTCACCAGGCCAAGGTTAGATGGATGGACATACCAACAGAAGCCTTTGGAAAGTCTCTGGCAGGCATAGCCATGTGGCCTCTCCAGCCCCACTACTCCCGGGCACATGAGCTGGACCTGATCCATGACCGCTCAGCTCCATTGAGCGCAACAACAGTCTCTGGCACTGCTGTCATTTAAATCTCACTTTTCCATTTAACCTTGTTAAGTGCTGCAGTCTTGTCTCCCCAACTAGACGAGGAGCTCCTTCTTGGAAGGCCTTTTTCATCTGGACCTAGCACAGTGCTTGGCAAGTAATGCCTCGGTAAGCTCTGGCCCCTGGAGGGTCCCCCGGGATGAGGTCAAAGCCAGGCCAGCTTTTGAGGGGACCCAGGGAGTGGGCTCCGGAGCAGTCAGGATGTGTTGGGCGGGGAGGGGCGGTGCAGCGTGCCCAGTGCTATCATCCACTACAGCACACTCTAATCAGGGGGTTAGGAGCTCTTTCTGACTCCGCTGGAATTTAATTATAACCGCACAGGGCTGTGATGAGATGAACTCAGCCAGGGAGCTAAGAGCATGAGCTGGATAGCTGGAAACAGAGAAGACAGTGTTTGTATGCAGTCCTTTGTTTTGCAGTTGGACAGGCCTGGTTTGAATCCCAGCTTTGCCACTTCCTAGTTGATGTCCTCAGGAAAGTCTATAAAATGGGAATGGTAACGCTATCACCCATGTTTCAGAGCTACTGTGGAGGCCCGTGATGAAGGACACCTCAGGCCTCAACAAATAGCAGCTATTGCTGTTTTTACTCAGTATTTCCTTCATTTAATACACATTTATTGAGCACCTGCTATGTGTCAGGGATTGTTCTAGGCCCTGGGGTCAAGGGAGAAATAAGAGAGACAGAGCTCTTGCTCTGTTTGGGGGCAGACAATAAACCAATAAACAATTAAACAATATAATTAAAAACTGTGAAAAGGCCACAAAGGGAGAGGTTCCTACTTGAGCCTGGTGGCCAGAGAAGGTCTCTCTGAAGAGGCAGCACTTAAGCGAGTCTTGAACAGTAAGGAGCCAGCAAAGAAAGTGCTTGAGGGAAAATCTTCTAAGCAGAAGGAACAGCAAACGCAAAGGCTCTGGCCTGGGTGGTTATAAGCATCGCCTAACAGCATCTGGGGACATTATCTACCCAACGCAACGCTAGGTAAGCTCTAGCTCCCTTCAGGGCGGGACCCCCGCCATGCTTAGTGTCCCCTGGGTACCACCATTCCTCTCCTGCCCCAAAGTGCTCAGAAGCGGATCTTCCTGAAAACACTGAGAGGGAAGAAAGCCCTGCCCCAGGCTTCTGGGAATTGGGTGGATAGGTGAGGCAATCCTATCACTTAACAACAGGTTCCCCAGAGGTGGATTAAAGTCGGTTGAGGCCCTGGGTGCAGAAGAAAATATTGGGCCCCTTAAAAAAAAGAGAGAGAGACAGGGAAAATAAAAATACGTGCTTTCAGAAGTCGGGGCCCAGGGCGCACGCCCAGTGTACCCACCGTTAAATCCGCCTCTGAGATTCCCTCCACTTCCCAGAGCTCCTAGCCCACTACAGGGTAGGACACACCCAGCAAAAGACCCTGAGGTTCCCCAGGGAGAAGTCAGGCTGGGAAGGGACTATGAGCAGGCCCTCCGCTCCCAGTCTCACGGTGTTTCCCCTACAGGTGAGACAGGGACTCTGGGCTCTGTCAGCTTGGAAAAGGACATTGGCTGGCAAAGGTGGCCCTGGCGGAGCCTCCAGGGTGCTGCTTCTACCTCGCCATTTGGCTTTCGGCGAATCCTTTAATTTCCCTGAGCCCCAACTCCTCTTTCAGTTCTAAAGCAGGAATTATGCCATAATACCAATTCCTTTTATCTAATTATCAATTTTTAAAAGCACTTTCCCATCCATGTTCTCAAGAAAAGTGTCTAATCTTAAGGATTTAAACCCAGGCCTGGCGCTGTAGCTGCCTTATATGGGTGTGTATTATTAGGAAGCCCTTGCTCCCAAGGCTCCTCCTGAGGTGCTGCCTGGAGCTTTGAGGCTGGCCTGGCCAGGAGAGACAGCACTGAGCCAGCACCCCTCCAGGGGCGGTGGCGCTGAATTCCCATCTGCCTAACTCTGTCTAAATGGGGGCGTCAGTGCCATCCTGGCTGCGCCTGCAGATGAATCGTCACTCTTAATCTACTGTGTGGTCCAACCCATGGGTTGCAAGCTGATGTACGCCTTGCCCTGAGTACAGGCTCCAGGGTCAACGGTGTAAGCTACCCTGAAGGCATTCTCAGGTAACTCATTCAGAGGCAGAGCCAAGTGACTGCAGGGCCAAGTGACTACAGGGTAGCTAACCAAGCACAGACCTCTCCAGGTACAGCAGCCTGGGGCCCAGACCTCTTCATTTAAACATGAGCATCCCCAAATCCAACCAGAAACCCAGCTCCTCTTGGCTTCTTTAAAACCTCCATCTTGCCTCACTTCCTAAATTATTATTATCTTTGTAAAAACTAAAACCTCTTCTAGTACTAATTTACATTTGTTCACTTGCTTTGACAAACGTTCTCCCAGTGACCCCATGACACAGGGAGGAAGGAAAGGCACCGGTGCTACTGTTTTTCAGATGAGAAAAGAGAGGTCCAGAGAGGCTGTGTTGGCAGCTCTAGGAGGTCTCAGGAAAGGGGACATTCAAAGTCTGACCTCTGTCTCCTCCAGAGCCTGTGAGCTTGTCACTTTTGTATAACTGCATATGTACATTACAAAGAATGTGAGATATTCCTCTTAGCTTTCTTTTTAAAAGATCAATAACTCATTGGTGATGTCTGTAATGGACAGGAAATGAATATGAAAAGCTCTCCCCCTGTTATGAAGCTGACAAAATAACAATGACCATTTATGGTTAAACTCACTGTGTGCCAGGCTCTGAGCTAAGTAAGTGCCTTAGACATAGTATCCTATTGAATCTCATTTAATCATTACAACAACCTCGAGAAATAGGCCTCATCGGCCTTGTTTCACAGATGAGTAAGTGACTTGCCTAGATCACTCGGATAGGAAAAGGCAGAGGCCAAGATTCAAATCTAGGTCTCCTTAACCCCAAAGTGCAGGCTGAAATGAACAGAGTAGGGGAACTGAGTAGGGGGTCCCACTCGGGACCTACTGCTGGGGCACAATCAGAGCAGAGCAAAGCAATTGGGTCTTTCTCAATGCAGTGGAGTACCCTCTCCAAATCCTGCTCTCTTGCCCTGGTTTCTTCTCTGGGTGCCATCTGCCTGCTAGGCAATGAAGAGAAACCGCTTGTTGGCAGTTCTGACTAAGATGTGAGTTTGGGGTTCTCCATGCAATCCAAAACCACTGTGCCAAGCCTGTCCCAGGCTACAAAGCAGGCAGGCATCTGGTCTTCCTTCATTACAGACGCGCCTCTCATAAACTGCAGCCCATTAAGAGAAAAGAAAGGCTTCTAGCTGCTGTGAACTTCAATCCCCCAGCCCCTTGGGGTCAGATCACCTGGCACTTAACTGAAATAAAAGGCCCCAGATCGATATCCCTTCATCAGTCCTTGGAAGGCTAGCAGGTCCCAGTTCCCAGGAAACGAATGAGCAGAAGTGCTTTTCCCTGGGAAAAACAAACCCAGCTTGGCCGGAAGCTCTCTTGGCATTAAAGAACCTGGGGCTTCATTCTGCACCCTGCCAGAGAGAATCGGAATCCAGGGTGATGAGGAGAGAGGGGCAAATGCTCCAGCTCTTCCCAGCCCAGGTCATGGCCTCTGTGTGCTCACTCAGCTCTGCAGAACTGAACGCCCATCTAGCTCTGAAGTGCCTCTGCCAGCTACTCCCAATGCCTGGTGGGATGTGCTGACACAGGGGAGGATATCCAATGTCTTCTGGGCCCTTGGGTTGCCATTCCAGACAGCCAGGGTCCCCAGGTCAGCTTTGACAATGTGCACTGCCCTTTGCAACTCTCTGCTCTCCCCTGAAGCTAACTTATCAAATGGTCTTCTCCCCAGAGGTCTGTTGACTGGAGGGGACTGTCTCTCAGGCCTGCACCTCTTATCTTAGCCAGGAGCTGAAGGAATGGTTTTCAATTGCAAATGACACGCACATTCCTTCTCAAAAGGGTGTACTCCTCTTGGCCAGCTAGTGTAGACCATGCCCCACCTACAGGGTGTGGCTGGTGTAGACTCCCACAAGTCAGGCAGGTTCTCAGGACTATTGGGTGGGATAGACTGAAGTAGAAGCAGAGGATGAGAATGGGCCTAATGAGTCCTTGCTTGGGGCCGAGCGCTCCCTTGCTCATATTAGCAGAGACACAGGTTGGAATAAAAAGTTCGCTAAAAATCTGAATGAATTTGATGGCTCAGGAGCTCTCAGCTTTTTCATCACCAAGAACCTCTGATTAAACCCCTGCTTTAATGATATTTTATCTCCCAAACCATACCGAGCAATAAGCTGTTTGCCCAGTTTTGCTCAGCAAAGGCACGGCACTGCCCATCCAAGCTCCTGATCAGACTGAGACAACCAGGAAAACCAATCACGCTGAGCGGGCATCATGCCAGCCCAAAACACAGACACTTGATGGGTTCTTTAGCCTGTATTATCTGGCCCAGGTGAAGGCACAATTACCTCCAGGCCACTTTAAACACTGACAAGACCCTTAGGAGGGGTCCTATGTGGTACTTCCTGGAAAAAGAGGAAGGAAGAGGCAGGCCCAGGAATGAGGGCACTCGCCAGAGGAAGGGTTCCCAAATAAATAGGGTTAGGCCCAGCTGCCAGGCCACATCCCCACCATGACCCCTGCAGGTGCTGGAGACCAGGGCTCCTGGGCAGATCATAGAGTCCTCTGCTCTTCTACACAAAGGAAAGAGATGCAGGGGCTGTTTCCTACTCTGCAGGGCAGGAAACTGCCACGCCGAACCCACCCAGGGCCGCTGCATGAGGTGGGATGGAGGTGGCAACAGGACCCTGGACTAGAACCCATCCCAGCAGCTCCCCACAAGCACCAGGTAACAGATGTCTCCTCAGATTCAGAGAGAAGGACTCACCTCTGCTAGATACAGCACGCAGAACTTCAGGTCTTCTGAAGAACCTTTGGGAATAAAAAGTAAGACTTGCTTTAGAATCAGCTGCAGGGACGCAGCAGTTTGCTCAAGCACAGGCAGCCGTCTCACCCAGAGGGCTATGTTGGGACTTCCTGGAAAAAGAGAAAGAAGCAGGCACAGGGGACAGGGAAATCTCTAGAGGAAATGCCATTTAATAACTAACCAGGTAGAGGCACAGCTTTAAGGCCTTTGCCTGCGGGTCGGTCTGCCTCAGAGAATGCTGAGGTCGCACCCCCATGAGAGGCAGCCAGGAGCCCCCTTCGGGCATCAAAAGGCCAGGTGCAGGACACTGTCATCCACCCCAGGAGGCCTCTCACCATTTCTGTGCTGTGACATGGCCCCCACCCTCCTGCATGACCCCAAGCCTTCACTGACGTCTACTCCCCATCCTGCCCTGGTGCTGGCAGCACTCGGAGGGAGAGACAGAACGGGAGCAGTGCTCAGCGCGGTTCAGAGCCTCGGGAAAGGATGACGAGCCTCTGCAGCCAAGGGTACCAGGAAGGAGTCACAGCTGCAAGATGGCTGAGCTAGGAGGGGGACCTCAGTGCCCCCAGGAACCCTTCTGAAACATTAGATTGAGCTCTGGACTCTTCTGAGTGTGGAAATGGGGACTGTGTAGAGGAAAAGAGATAGGCACATTTGGGTTCCATCCAACACTCCAAATGCTTTTGCCATTAGGAAATGTAACAAGGAGCCATTTGGTTTTTGGGTGGGCCTTGTTTCCCACCAATGAATGTGTGGGACGGTCTAGGGGGGATCCTTAGTCATGGGCTGAGTAGGGCTCACAGAGGCTTCCCCACCTAGGTCTGACCCCTCTGTCGTTTTCCCAAAGTCCTCTCAGGGCTGAACTGAGATCCCAAATTCAGCCATTCACCAAGGCTTCTCTACCCTGTCAGACAAGCCAGAGGGTTATTGTCTCCATTTTCCAAATGCAGAAACTGAGGCCCCGGGAGGGAAAACAACTTATACAAGGCATACAGTAACAAAGTGAGAGCTGGGATTTGAGCCAGGACCACCTGCCTCCAAAGCCTGTGTTCTGACTACTACATCACACTTCTGCCCCCAAACCAGTTTACCTCTCTGTCATTCCCCTGTGCCATGTGCTCCAGAGGTGGAAAACTTTCCCTTCCTCCACTCGCCCTGACGGCCAGCACGAGGTGGCCCTGAGGATGTGCTCAGAGGATGGTAACCGACGACGCTGAGCTCTAAGCATCCAGTGGCTGAGACCTCAGCAGCTGAGTTTCCAAGACTGGGCACCTGGGTCAGCGGGGTGGATGGATAGCCCAAGAATGAGCTAGGCTTTTCCAGGCCATCCTGAGAGACCAGAGCAGGCCAGGAAGACACACCGTGGGTGGAATGCTGGCCGCCTGGGAGGCAGAAACACAAAAGAGCCCCAAAGTCAGTGGGCGGCAGAGGCAGGAAGAGACCACAATGGGCCCGGATTGACCGGAGATGTCCCGATTGTTAGCACGAGCTCTCCGCCTGTTCCCCTTACACTGCCATGCAGCCCCACTGAAGCTTGGCGACAGCTGGACAGGAGGAGGGCAGGCGAGGTTTAAGCGGCCACCAGCCTGGAGCCCTGGGCAAGGAGGGCACTCCCGGCCCCTAAGCTGAAGCAGTGTTTCTGGTCTCCTTCCAGTCATTCATTCGCTCACCCGACAAGCACTCCTTGAGCACCCAGAATGTTCTGGGCCCCCTGGTAGACCCTGGGAGCAGGCTTCAGACGAGTCACACGAGGGAGCCCTTGGTCCCTGGGTGGGGCAGGTTCCTCCCCGCCAGGGAGCAGCCCTCACCAGTCCCAGCCCCCAGGAAAGGCTGAGTGTGTTCCTTGTTTACCATCTCCTTTGCCCCAAATCGAACTCTTCGCACATGTTGAAACAAAAAAGCTAGGAGTGTGAGCAATGTTAATCAGAGACCATTCAGCCAACAGAAGCTCCAGCTGAGCCCCAAATGCATCTCTTAAAAGCCTCACTCAGGCCTTTGCCGCTGCAGTGGGTCTCCGGGGGCACAAGGGAGGCAGGCAGGAAATCGGGCGTAGACTGCAGGAGAAGGGTCACTGAAGTTCTGCAAACCCCAGGAGCCACAGGGCTGTCTCAGGGGAGGTGGGGCTGGGGAGGAGGCAAAGGCTCCACCAATGCCTGGAAAGAAACCTAAGCAATGGAATGTGCACCTTGAGTGCTCAATGTCACTGAGCCATTTCCTTCGCTCTCCGCTCCTGGGCTCCCTGGAGAGCCATATTCACTGTGTTTGCTCACGGACACTGCTGGAGAAGGGCAAAGCAATTTGTCTGCACCAAACCATCTGCCCAGCAGGGTCAGTCCAGGCATGCGCACACATATGGGCGTGCACACACACACAATCACGCACCCCCTTCCATGCCAACCCAATGGGCTCTAATAGCATGGCGGTCTCTTGTCAGGAGTGCTGGCCCTGGCCACCCTCAGCTTGCCATCAGCAGGGAGAGGATGTGGTCTCCAGCCCAAGGAAGCCATGCCTGCACAAGACTGTAGCTCACATGGGCTCAGCATCTGGAAAGTATCTGCAACACCTCAAGGCCCCACACCACCTACCATGACCATCCACCGCCCAGTGGAGGGTCGAGCTCACCCTGCCTCTAACTTCAAACCTTAGGTCTCAGGGCTCCAGGAGAGGTAGATCCAACCAATTTCCAGTCAGGTGCCGCTCCCCTAAGGGATGGAGACTGGACATTGGGGCACTGCCCAGCTCCTCTGCTACCTCAGGGTCTGTCTGGGGACATCAGGGCTAGGAGGGAATGCAAAGAACTGGCCCAAGAAGCCCAGAAAAGGAAAAGGTCCAGCTGAAGTCACACAGCATGTTAGCAACAAGCTGAGCCCAGGCCCCAAACTCCCAGCTGCTACCCTGGGCTCTTCCACTGTCCTTGCCACTCTCATTCCAACCCCTACCCAAAGCACAGCCAGCTCCCCTTTGTTGCCCTCGCTCCTTTTAGCAGGAGGGTGAGCACTGCCTTCCAATAAGAGTTCAGTTCTATAACCAATCAGCCCAGGTTACCAAGCACTGCCCCCCAGTATTCCTCACAGCTCACTAGCGCTTACTGGGCACCTGGTGTGGCTCAGGTGCTTTGCACACATGACCTCAATCTGGGTCCCACATTGTCTGAGCTGGGAATGAGCAGATGCACAGAGGGAAAGGGTGTGCAGTGTGCGTGCACGCATGCATGCCAGGGGGTGGGGAGGACTCAACAACGGGCACGTAGGGGAAGCTGGCTAGAGGGAAGGAGGAAAGGGCAGAGCAGCAGGAAACCAAGGGCAGTAGCTCTCACCTGCCCTCCTCCCGTGGGAGATCCCTGCAACTCCAGGGTCTGAGCTGAACTTTCCAGAGGGCTGCTCCTCACTACTGACCTTGGTCGGGGTGGTCGTGGTGGCGGGGAGGGGGCACCCTGAGGGAGGGGCTGGCCTCTGAGTGAAGTGCCTTGCTTTTTCCCCGCAGTGGGCAGGAGAAAGCCAAAGGCAGAGAAGAAGTTGTAAGTGACTTCCTGTGGGGTGGTGAAAGCGGAGGTTCTCACACTGCCTGGTGTCTAAGGAGGAAGGCCAGCAGGGCTGAGCACACAGGTCAGGTTTGCAAACAGGCAGGAAGTTTTCCTGGAGCAAAACCCGTCAAAACAGAATTCTTTTGCTGGGTAATATTTTCCTCCCTGCCCCTGTCACCCATGCTCAAACAGGTCTGTTGTTGTTTTCATAATCTGGGAGAGGAAATCAAGCCCCTTTCAGCGGAGACCTCAGGCGCCAAACCAAACCGCTCAGCAGATACTCCCAGCTGGCTTTCCGTTCCAGAGTGGAGGAGGGCACGATGGAAAGTTTGGGGGAGAGGTTCACTCCACGCTCCCACATGCTCCTGCTCGCTAGCCCCCAGCCACACGTGCTCCGGATTCCTGGGGCTCTGGCCAAAGCAATAAAACTGAGTGGAGAAGGAGCAGTGGTCTCTCGGGCCGGATATGTGGTGAGTGCAGTGGCAACTAGCACTTACTGGGCACCTGGTGTGGGTCAGGTGCTTTGCATACATGACCTAATTTAATCTTCACAACAATATTCGGAGACACTATTGGCATCCCACAGTCACACATGCCAAAATAGGCTCAGAAGGTTGAGTAACTTGTCCAAGGCCAAACGGGTAGTGAGGGGCAGGGCCAAGATATGAACACAGGTCCAAGTCCGGAGCTCTTTTCACCTCACTCCATAGCTTCCCTAAACATCTCTGGAATAGACACCTCCCGGCAAAGGTCAGAGTATATACGGGGGCTTGCCAGCCTTGAATGGAACACCAGTGTCTGAGAGCCCACAGCCCAAGGGCAGGACCTGACCACGCATGCTCAAGTACCCCACGGACAGGTGACAGCTCAGCACCAGAGGGGCTGGACCCAAGCTGAGCACGCAGGCTGCCCAGAGCAGTGGACTCAGAACAAGTGGGGAGGAGGCCCAGGACATCTTGGGCCCAAACTTACCTTCCTGCAGTTTCACACTCTGGAGGTAGAGGGGGTTCCTCAGGACGTTGCAGCGGCCCGGCTCGTCTTCCTTGGTGAAGAGCAGCAGGTCCGAGTAGGCAAACAGCGTCACCTGCGTCAGGTGAGAGCAGACAGAACAGGCTCTTCAGCTGTCCCAGAGGCCAGGAGCCACAGCCTCCCCAAAGGTCTGGGTAAGGAGTCCTCGTCATCTTAGGCAGAACCAGGAGCAGGCTCAGTGTGGCTTCAACCAAGGGCGGAGACCTGCCCTGGAAACAAGACCGACCTATTGCCACCCTACAGTTTTCTACAGCTCCTCTCCTTACAGTAGGAAAAAAAATAAACAACAACAAAAAAGGACCCTCATCCTCCACGGCAGATAGCCCCCATGCAAGCTCTCCATGGCCTGACATCTCACAGGCCCACATCTCTGGCCAAAAGCCCTGGAATCTCTTTGGCTTAGAGCCACCCATGAGCGGCAGGGTGTCCCGCACCTGCCTACACTCTCCTCTAAACAGCTGGCTGGAAGAGCACTGGACTTGGGTTCAGAAGTCATGAGGCTCTATCCCCCCAAGTAGCCATGAAAACCAGGTAGTTTTTCCATGTGTACAAACAGGGGGAGAGTCCCTGCCCAGCTCCCTCACAGTCTTCTTTCACAAGCTGTGTGCAGACGGGGAATAGACGCACCGTGCAACGGGAGGCACTGTTACCAAATTGCTTGTGGTTATTTTAACTGCAGTAATACGTAATCAGTTGAAGAAGAAGCCAGTTACTTACACTCCGATACAGACGTGCATAACTTTTATCTCTTTTATGCAGTAGCTGCTCCAAAACTAAAGGAGGAAGCTATTTTTAGACATTATAGGTAAACCAACAGGCATGCTCAGCATATTTTTGTGCTGCAAAAATCTACTTGATCCTAATGCCACTAAGGATTACACTGTTCTTTGTTTTGTAAATCCTGCAGTGGCCTTTAGTCAAGAGCAATAAAATCCAAGTTCAGATTCTCCGAAGAAAACAAAATATGATTAATTATGTGAACTTCCTTTTGAGGTGTCAAAATCTGATACTTCATCTCTTCCAAAGTAAGAAGGGTCAGCCAGGAGGGGCTGGCATGCACTAAGGGCCACAGTGAGTGTGTGTTGCATTGTCATTGAAGTTTTAAAAGCCAACATGTTGACATTTGGCTATCAGACTATTAGAGATGACCTAACAACTCTACCTCTGAGATCACCCTACAGAAATACAAGACTAAATGAATATGAACCTATGTGGATGTGCTCAGCAATATTTTTGTTAAAAAAAGTACATACACTGATGTTGAAGAGCATAAAGGGACTCAAATATACAGTGACAGAAGACTAGACTCTGGGTGGTGAGCACACAATGCAAAACTTACATAATCTTGTAACCCCAATACATTTAATTTTTTTTTTAAAGTACGTAAACTACTGGCAGTGGGTAGTGGGGATGAGGTAAAAAAAAAAAAAAGAATAAAATAAACAAGAGAAGGGTAAAAATAATCATAAGTGCCCATAAAGAGATCATGGATAAAATAAATTATGCTACCTTCGTATGGTAGGATCTTATGCAACTATTAAAAGAATAACATAGGGCTAGGTGGACAGAAGCTGAAATCTGTTTATCACAAGTCAAAATAGTGCAATGTGCAAAACTGCCAAGGGTATAATCCAATTTTGTGAAATAAAACTATAACTCTGTCTAAATTTAACATTTTTTAAATGTCTAAGATACCATACTTTTCACTCTGGGGAATGGATTTTTACTTCATGCATTTCTGCTTAATTTGAATTATTTTGCAATGACAGTCTGTTACTTTTGTCATTTAAAAAAGCATATAAATATTTTCCAAAGGACCGCTTGGCTTCTTGAGCACAGCAGAAACACAAAGGTGTGAGGGAATCTGGGTCACAGAGACAACAGGAGACGTCCTTGGGCAAGAGGCTCTCAGGGACTCTGGCCCCTCTAATGGGACCAAACACGAGGGCTCTGGGACCCTGGGCTGGAAGGGATCCTGGCGACGATGCTCTCCAACCCCCTTCCCACCACAGCCCTGTCCTAGCCCCCTGTCCCAACGCAGCCCCACAAGAGCCTCCATCTGTTGGGCACTTACTTTCTGCTCAGCAGATCCTCTCTTGCAAATAACATCATTGCCCTCAGTTATGGGTGGGAACCGTACAGCTCAGAGAGGTTAAGTGACCTAAGACAACACAGCTGGGGACCATTGCCCAGGTATGGCTGACCCCAAAGTGGTCACTATACAGAGAGGCAGCAATATATCCAACACCTATCACTGTCCTATCCTTGAATGTGAAAGAATCTGAGCAGGGACCAGAAAAGAGGAGCAAAGGAGACCAAAAAATAAATAAAGTTAAGGGAGGGTAAAAAAAAATGATCCCAGAGTTCAGAAGGATTTGAGGGGTTGGTTGTCTGAGACGAGGTCTTCAAAGTCCCAACAGTGAAAAGGAGAGAAGGCTCTACACTCACCCAACACAAGCAAACCCTCAGGCTCCCTGGCCCACGCAAGGGAAGCCTGGCAGTCACCTGCGGACCCACTGGGAAGCCGGCAGGGGAAGGGGTGGAGAAGACAGCCTGTTAGGAGCCTGTAGCCAAAAACCGGCCCAGGCCCAGAAAGGACTGGGTAGAGGGCAAGTGCCCACGGGACAAGGTGCAAAAAGCCCCAGGCTGCTGCTCTGGCCCAGATTCCCAGAGCTAGAAACGTGGTCTAGACAGGAAGTGATTAAGGCATGAGCGACGAATTTCCCCAAAGGCCGGGTCATGGAAAGGACAGAGCTGGCACACGGCTGACGGCGAGGGGAGTGGCACGTGTGCCAGGGGAGGCAGGTGGGTCCCTCTCCCCTCGTACCGGCGCCCGGTGGCTTTTACTCCAGTAGGAGCACAGAGGCCCACAGCGGAGCAAGGCCCATCTCCACAGCCCTGTTACCTGCTGCCCATCAAGTGTCTCCTCCACACTCGCTCCCAGGACACACCTGTTTCCCCAACAGGTCAAGGGTTGAGGAATTGCTTGGTTAGGGAACCCTTGCAACCTGGAGGGTCACTTCTCCCAAGTAGCCCTAACCAAGCTTCCTCCAGGAATCTGCCTAAGGGCAGGGTTTGCAGAAAAGACCTTGGTGCCTTAGTTAATGGTAAACTCAATGAGTCAGAGTGTAAAGTGAAGGTGTGTCTGTCTTGGGTCCCGCAGTGTTCCTGGAAGCTCCAGCACAGGGCCTGGCTACGCTGTAGGTGCACAGTACCTATTGTTTGAATGTACAAATCAGGCTACTCCATTATGCTGATTTGATCTCAGGGCACGTTAATGAGGTCTGTGACTTCTGGAAGGGGGTGTGATGAGGGAAGTGGGTCTGGTTCAGCTCACAGACTTTAGCAAACTCATGCTCAGAGCAGAGACCAAGAGCCAAGGGGGGACATTCCCAGAATAAAGATTTCTGTTGAGCATAAGGAAACCTTTCTACAATTTAGCACTCTCCGTTAACAAAACCCATGTTCGGTGGGACCGCCTCTGCAGACCCAGCAACTCACTGGAAAACCCTCAGCTGGAAGTTACAGGGAAGCAACCCGAAGGAACAGCTCCTGAAGACTAACCAATGCTGCGGTTCTACGAAATTATTCAAGCCCCTCTTGCACTGGTTTGTTTTGGGCCTCAATAACATGACAGGGTACCAAGATGCTTGTATTTGCTTCCTAGCGTAATTTAAGAAAAACAAATATATTTATTTACTTGTCTTCAAATCACTTCACTCAATCTTCAAAACGGGTTTTCTTAGTTCTAAGGCTCTAAAGATCCATTAGCAAGGAGTTTTGGGACAGACCATAATCAGGTGGTGGCTTCAGCTTGTGTTTGCTAGTTTGTTTTTAAACAAACAGGCCAGAGGCAGCATGGGATCATGGGAAGCACTGCTGAGCCAGAGATCCAAGTGCTAATCCTGGCTCCACCCCTTATGAGCCTAGAGCCCCTCAGGTCCCAGTTAATCTCACTGGAGCCTCAGTTTCCTCATCTATAGAGTGAGGACAATTGTGCCTCTCCTGGGGGTGCTGAGATCTGGTATGTGAAGTGCATGTGCAGCGAGGGTAACAGTAAGTGCTCAGTGTTTGTAGACTTAATGGTAAGTGGCTAAACGAAAGAGCAAATTTAGACGCATGTATGTGTTTTAGGGTGGCTGCCATTTCTAAGTGCCTTCTTTGGAATCTTGTGAATGTACAGCCGCACCTCACTTTCCAACCAATGGCCACCTGACTTAGCTCTACCACACCCTCACTCACCAAACACAGTTCCAAGTGACTTCTTATTCCTAAAATTCAAAGATCCCTCAATAGGTAAAATTTTACTCCCATCAAGGCAATTCAGGAGATATGCCAACGTCCTTAAGAAAGTTCCCCAAGTAGAGGTCTAGAAATGTAGTGAGCAATGCGAGTGTTGTAGAAATAAGCATGCGGTCTCCCCAGGGAGCTCCTCTGAAGGAGATGATGCTCATTGGAATATGTGAGTTCTGGGCTGCTTGCTCAAAAAGCAAAACCCAGGCAGCCTCCTGCTTTAGCCACAGTTACATGGAACATCCCAGAATGCTGGGGCTACAAGGGCCCTTAGAAGATCAGCTGCCTCAAATACACACACACACCATTCAGATGAGAAGACTGAGGAAGAGGAAAGAAGTCATGAGTGAGCCAGCAGCAGAGCAGGAGTTGACTATATGCTTCCTGCCTTCACGTTTCCTGATCTTTCCACACCACCCCAAGCTGTCACTCAACCCAGCCAGCCTCGCTGCCAGCGCTGAGTCAGGGCCTGACTGAAGCCAGCCCCTTACTCTCTCTTTAAGGCCCCCAGGTAGCCTTGAAGATCCCAGGGCTCCAGCTTCTGCTCCCAAGTAGGTTTACGCTCACAGGACTGAGCAGGAACCTGGCCAGCTCTGGGGGCTGGTGGGTGGGTCGAATTCCCTGGGTCAGACATCAGCAGGGGCCAGCTCCC
This sequence comes from Mormoops blainvillei, assembly GCA_004026545.1. Lineage (NCBI taxonomy): Eukaryota > Metazoa > Chordata > Mammalia > Chiroptera > Mormoopidae > Mormoops > Mormoops blainvillei. The sequence continues at coordinate 42,635 of PVJD01003256.1, read as the reverse complement.
CGGAACAGGCATGATCTCCTCACCCAGGCCTCCGCTGGCAGAGCCGAAGCCCAGAAGAAATCACAGACTTATCCCCTTAGAAGAGGATCTGGGTTAATCGGGACCCATAAAACCTGCGTAACTGGTGCTCCTCTAAAAATTCTCTTCGGCTAACAGCTTTCATCTTCCCACCTACAAAGTCATTCATCACAGCTGGGAGGAACGGCCCTCTCTTCCGCTCCTTAGAGGAAGTTAGAACAAACAATGGGATGTCTTTAGGGGCTGGGAAAACTTTCCAACCATCAAAGATGGACTAAACAGCTTTGAGGGGTAGTGAGTTCCTTATTGCTGGAAACGTACAAGAAAAAGCTGGGTCGCCATGTGGTAAGGAGGACATGGAAGGGGGTGGAAGCATTTTCAGATTTTCTCTACACTGACATCGTATACTTCTAAGACCATCGAGAAGAGAGAAAAGTTCGGGACCCAGAGGACGGCCCACGAAGCCCACCAGGACAGCCCACCTGGGAACGCTGTGTGCCAGCCTTACCTCGGCAGCCTTGCTCCTCCCCTCGTACAGCAGCAGCTCCTCTGACAGCAGGAGGGTCCGGGCAGGGTTACAGAGATCTAAAGGCTGAGAACAAAGTGGGCAGTTCAAAGAGGCCTGACGGAGAAGGCTGGGGGTGGCAGGAAGAGACAGCTTGACAAAGCCTGACACAGAAAAATCTGTCAGCCCTCCTCGCACCCCAAAAACCCACACGCCCCCTCATACACAGATGGAAACAGAAAGACGGACGCTCTGGTCCTGGGCGGAACTGTTGCTGCCACCTTCACCACCAGCCCTCACCGCAAGAGCTACACTCTGGCAGGAAGTCCAACCACGTGTTGAAGTTCTCCCCACCCCCCAACCCCCACCCCTGGCTCCTCCACTACACTGGGCTCCAGGGACTTCCCAGGCCTCATGCTCCCACATCTGTCCTGTCCTGTTCATGCCTCATGGGGCAATAGTCCCTGCTGTTAGGTCCAGGGTCTCAGAATACCTCTGGAGAAGTCTCAGGACACCAAATTAGGTCAGATGTGGTCACTTGAGTACCTTCGAAGCCAGGTCAGCCCCTGCTTTACATTCATGACATTCTGAAGCCAACTGACTCCTTCCCCACCATCAGTTCCCAGGGACCAATTCTTACCCAAATCTCTTACCCTACCCCATCACCCTGCTCCATACCCTGCCCATCCCAGAGGAAGCCCCCTAAGCTCTGGACTCCGCATCAGGACTTAACCTCATGAATGCATATTTATAACACAGCTTCCAGGCACCTGACACCAAGCAAGGTGCTGGTGGAAAGAGAGTGAAACAGATGTCAATGACACACAACAACCTGGATGGGTCTCACAAATAATGTGAAGCAAAGGAAGCAGGGCTCAAAACAATGCATGTGGTATGGTTTCACTAAAAAACATTCAAGCCCTGCCCTGACCGGTGTGGCTGAATTGGTTGGGAATTGTCCCACAAAGCAAAAGGTCACTGGCTCGATTCCCGGTCGGGCACATGCCAGGGTTGCAGGTTCTGTCCTTAGATGGGGTGTCCCCAGACAGGGCACACGAGAGGCAACCGATCAATGTTTCTCTCTCACATCGATGTTTCTCTCCCTCTCTTTCTCTCTCCCCTCTCTCTAAAAATAAATACATAAAATATTTTTTAAAAAACATTCAAAAAGAGGCTAAACAAAATATGTTATTTAGGAAAGCCCACGTACATGGTACAACTCAAGAGAAGAAAGGAACTGATTGTCACAATGTCAGGCTAGTAGGTACATCCACTGGGAGGAGGGCATTCCGATCAAGAAGAGATACATACAGGGCCCCTGGAGTGCTGGCAAGGGTCTACTGCTTTATTTTAGTGGATATCTGATTAAAATTATATGTTAAACTGTACATTTAAGTGTTGTACCATTTTCTGGTTTATATATTTTATAATTTAAAAATTTTTACAACTTTTCAAAAACCTATTATAGATTTTTTGTAAAAATTTAAAAACGAAAACCAAAAATAACCCCCATGGATGCCAAGACCTTTGTTGCTACATCCCAAGAAAGAGAAGAGACCAAGAGAAAGGCAAAGGAAAGGTCCTACTGATGGGGTTTTCTGGGAGAGATGTGTCACCTGCCAGAGGTGCATGGTGCCCTAAAAAGTGTGTCTAAAATCTATTAGAAGGTGACAGGCTTAGAATCGGATGTCAAAAGGACAGGAGAAGGAAGTAACGGTCAGAAATGAAGCCCTTGGGACATTGTCACCTCTGTATTGCTGACAAGAGGCTAAATGAATCAAATCTTTATAGACAGCAATTTGTCAATATGTATAAAGGGCCTTTAAAATGTTTATGACTCATGACTCAGTCATTTTACTTCTAGGAATCTCTTCCAAGGAAAATGATCAGAGAGGCAATTCATGCACAGGGATTTTCATGGCAGAGTTATTTTATAATAGCAAAAGAAGTTAGACACATAAGTGTCTGAATAGAGAACTGGTTAAATAAATGTGCTACATCCATATAATAGAAGAGTTGGCAGCAACTACAAAATACAGGCTCAAAGAGTATTTAATGATGTGGGAAATGTCCATGCAGTTTTCCTTTAAACAGAGCAACAGTATATAAAATGTACAATAAGACCCGTTTGGGGTTGTTTTTTAATACATATACATACACAGAAAATATACCCAAATGCTCCCACTGGTTATAACTGCATGGGGAAATAAATAAAGGTTTGGAAACAGGGAGGAAAAGAGGGAAGAAAGGGGGGAAGTAGGAACAAGGAGATTTAAGTGAATCTCAGGCCACCAGCTACTGCTGGTCAGATGGGCTTTCTTAGACTGAAGAGACCAGACAAGATGCCAGACCTCAAGCCTCTGCCTTGGCCATTGCCAAACGACAAACTACTGGAGGAGCCAGGAAGCAGAAGCCTTACCACACAGGCCCTGTGACCATGCAACAAGCAACTGTAGAATGCTTGGCCCATCCCCAGAGAAAGGGGACACTGGGGGAAGGTAGGAAAGGAACCCTCTTGTTGCTGGGCTCCCCTGGCCCCACTCTCCCATTCCCCGTCCTGGAGACTTGTGCTCCCTCAGTATAACCCCCAGAACCTGGAGCACCTGGAGTTATTTGTCTCTCCCTAAAGGGGGCCTCCAGTCCTGGAAGGAGGCACCATCGCTGAGTCCTGGGGGAAAGGATCCTCCTCTTTCTCATCTCCCACAGAGCGAGTCCTTGGGGCCAGCCACCAGCTCACCTGAACAAAGACGGGGAACACCAGGACCTTGGGAGCCAGGGTGACATAGGTGCCATAGCTTGAGTGTGGGGTGTGTGGCCTCATGATTGAGCAGTTCTGGTAGTTCCCGTGGCCCTTCATGGTCTGCACTGTCTTCATCAGCCGAGACTTCTTCCCCAGGCCTGTATAGGACTTCCCTTTGCTGGGACTCCCTGATTCTGTAGAACAGAGATGGGAGACTGTGAGGCACTGCCATTACCCAGCAAAGGTATCCCCTCTGGGAAACAGGAAGAGACTCAGTCGGCAGCCACTTGCTGTGAGCATCTGCTGTATGCCAGGCCCTGTGCAAGGTGCTCAGACTATAGGGAGGCCTCAAAGGGGCCTTGACCCTCAAGGAATTCCCTCATACTGTATGAAAGATAAGGACATGTAAATAAGCAACCACATGGCTAGGATGGAGCTGGGAACCACCAACTGTGATGGAGGGTTCAGACTCCATCTGGTGACCCAGGGTCCGAATCAGACCTATCGGTCTGGTCCCATAGTTATAAAATCAGGAAATCTCTCACACTTGATAAACCAGAAGGCCTGACCTCACCAGGCCCACAGTCCCACCTAGGACAACCACTTGGGGCAAAGCAGTGAATGCCCGGGTGTCACAGCAGGTGCTCTCTGCTCTCCACCATCCCCATCACTCCCTGCGCAGCTCACCCATTCCATTGCCTCCCACGTCCCATGAACGAAGGGTCTGGAGATCCAGTCTCTGAAGTGGCAACAGAGACGATGGGCTTTACCAGGAGGTAGCGGGGTCCAGCCTTTACTAGCAAGGGAGCTGGAGCAGCACGGCTCACTTAAGTCAGTCTAGGATGAGGAGTGGCACCTGCTGCTCTAATTGTCATGGGAGAGCATTAGCGAGAAGCCAGATGGCTGTGCCCAAACCCTCCTCTTCTGCTTACTAGCTTGGTGAACTTTGGCAGCTCAATTCCCCCTCAGGGTCTTGGCTGCCTCAACTCTAACAGAACCAAGTCCACTGGGTTGCTGTGAGGGTTAAACGAGATGCTCCAAGTAATACCCCTAGAACAGAGCCTGGAAACAAGTGTACAATTATAGTTAGCTGCCAATTTACGGTGGTGCTTGTTGTTGTAATTCCCCCATGTGGAAAAGCAAATTAATCAGGTGCTTCTAGGACTCTGGGAACCCTAGGCTTTATCACAGCCTTGATGTCCTCCCAGCTTGACCACTAACTCACAAATTATTCCAAACAGAAAATGAGAGAAAGGAGGGGTGGGAGACACCCCCGGGAAAGAGGGCAAAAGGCTGCAAGGGATCCCTCTTTAAGGGGACACCTCTGGACACACACCCTCACATTGAACAGGGGTGGCATGCAGGACTTAATCATGTCCCATCCAATGGCGGAGGAGCAAAATAGAGTAGCTAAGAAGTCAGGGATTCTTGGACGCAAGCAGGTGGGAGGCAAACTCTGGAGCACTCGGGTCGCAAGCACCCCTGGCCCCTCCAAGGGTTCCTGCTGCTAGGTGAGCAGCTGCATGTCCCAGGGGTCGAGGCCTCCATCCATCACCCCCAGTCTTGGAAGCCAGGGGTAGACAGGTGTCCTGACCCTAGATATATCTCGGGGAAGCTCCCCACCAACGCGAGGTCCACAACCTCAGAGGAAAAACTCAGCTCAGAAGGTTTCACACTTGCTTCCTACACCCACCTCACACTCCTTCTCACCAAGCAAGGTGAGAAAAACAAGTCAACGCCCCCCCATAAGTGACCACCTATCCCAGCCTATCTTGGGGCAGCACTCAAATCATAATCACTAAAACCACTTCCTGCCTTTTCAGGAGGCACTTAGAGAAGAGAAGAAAGAGCCCGAGTCCAGGATGGGGGTGGGGGTGCAGGGGTATATAGAAAATCACACAGATGTATTTACACATCTTGTCTGATCTGGCCCTGACATCAGCCCTGGTCCCTTTGCTGAAAGAACCCATCCTGTAATAGACTTATCAGGAGATCACTTTGCACGTTACATAAATGTCTAACACCTGAAACTAAAATAATATTGAGCATCAACTGTAATTGAAAATTTAAATAAAATATTTTATTTTATTTTATTTTTAAAATAAAAAACCCTGTCCTATAACTGGAGTTGGATGAAACACCTAAAGGGACCACTGCTTCTCCAGGGCCTGGCTGTGCACCCCGAACAGGTCCCTTCCCCCTCTAAGTCAGCGTTATCTCCACTGTAAAGTGTAGCTACACAGACTGCCCCGCTCCCTGTCCCAGGGCCCATGTGGGGGCACACACGAGAGACTGAGGGGGCGGGGCTTGGTGAATGGTACCAGAGCATGAGTGCACAAGTGGTTACTACAAACCCCAGGCAACAAATGATCCACCCATCAGGGCTGGCATTAGGACAGGACTGCTGGGCCTCAAACCAAGCTGTGACTGGGGTCACAGGATCAGTTTGGAACCAGACAGTCTAATTTCACACAGGCAAGCCTAGACCAGAGAAGACAAAACCACACAGCACTGACAAGCAGGGGACTGAGGCAAAACAGAACAAAATCGAAGAAAGGTACCTTTTGCTGAGGCCAAAATCTGGGCACCGTGTCCCCCAGTGTCAGATGTTTAAAAGAATGCATTTCTGCCCTGGCCAGGTGGCTCAGTTAGTTGGAGCATCATCCCATACACCAAAGGGTCGCAGGTTCGATCCCCGGTCAGGGCAAGTAGAGAAGGCAACCAATCTCTCGCTCTCTCTCTTCCCCACTTCTGCTCTCTCTAAAATCAATACACATATCTTCGGGTAAGGACTTGAAATTCATTTTTAAAAAATAAAATGAAATGACAATAAAAAGAAGGCACTTCTTCCCTTCCCTAGCCCAGCTGCACAGGGCTGCCTTCAGGTGGGAAAAGTCTGCTCAGCTGTTTTATAGACAAGGCTACTGAGGCCTGGGATGGCTGAGTGGCTTGCCCAAGGTCATCTGGCCTGTAAATGGTACGTGGCAGGAACAACCCAACTTGTATGGCTGTCATACCCTCGAGCCCCATCTCCACATACCCCTGGATAATGTTTGGCAAGTGGGCATAGCTCTCCAAAACTGATTCTTTGAAGTACGTTTTTAAAAAACAATCCAGATTGCAACCCACCTGCTGAGCTCTGTGAAGGAAAACTACTTGACTCCCCTCCTGCTACCTCTTACCGTCTCTGTTCTGAACCCCCATATCACCCCATCTTGCTCTAACACCTTTTTCACTGACCAAACACAGTAATTATCCAGCTTTCTTCTCACTTCTGCAGCAAGCCCTGGCTGTCATCCTGCCCCAGCAGTCGTAAATCTGAGGCTGGGCCGCCTTCACAGGCAGGGGACAATGCTGAGGGTACCAGCGGCCCTGGGGAACATGCCAAACACAGGCAGGCAGGCACCTCAGGCCCCAGAAGGGCACTGGACACCATTCACCTCAGGATGGCTCAATCCTCCTTCCCGAAAGGAGGCCAGGCTGCCCAGCCAGAGGAGGGGACAGAAGCCAGCACCCTGGTGACAGCCTTAGCCGCTGGAGAACCCTGAGTGTGTTTAAAGGAAGCTTTTTGCCCTGAATTCCACTCCCTCCTCTGAACCACAGAACTTGATTCCAGATAAAGAGCAAAGATGTTCTTGGATATCAAAAGTATTTTTATTATGAAAGAAGGCCAAGTTCTTCATATAATGCATTCAGAAAGTTACTGTCATTATTAATGTCATCATCACTGCCTTAGTTGTCCCTTCCCCACAGCTTAGATGACTCTGCCCTTCCTGGGTCCCTAAGTGGTATATTCTGAGTGGGGAACTGAAACGTGGACACAGGTTGGGAAGAGAGCAGGGAGACTCAGAGGCATCTCTCAGGCTAAGAGGGGACCATTTCCCAGCCATCAGCCCACCACAGGAGACACGCCCATCAGGCTCCCTTATTCCATGGCCAGTCTGCAAATCCTTAGAGGCAACCGAAGGCACTCTCCTTAATCAGCTGAGTAATGGAAATTCTGCTTCATACCTGCCACCTGTCACACACCTAGCATTACACACAGAACTGAGCCGGGCCAGGCCCTACCCTTAATGAAGTCACCATTTAGCAGCGGCATCTCCACTCTAACCTAATGTACCAATTACAAGCTTTTAAAAACTCAGTGTGGAATCACTATCGGACTCCTCTCCAGAAGGAATGCAGATTCATTTTCGACGGAACAGGCCCAAATGCTCTAGCCTGGAGAGAATGAAGACATCGCCCATCAGCAGCGCTGAGCCTGATGGGATCTCTTTCCCCCCGAAAAGGCACAGGCATTCTTCTAAACACCTGTTCTCGGCAAGCATCACCTTCATACTTCTGACGGGGGGAATGGCAAGGACACAAGGGCAAGTGGCTGGGAGAAGGCCACTCTTGAGGACGGAGGTTAAAGGGCATTCTGCGAGCACTTGAGGAAGGGTTCAGGCACATCCCAGGTAGGCACCACGAACCACCTGGCAAAGGTGGTCTCAACCTTCTGGATGCTTGAGACACAGGTCTCCAGCGGGCGCACAGGGGGTCCGGAGGAATGCCCAGCCAGCTCCAGCATTGAGGCTGATATCTCAGGTTTCCTAAGAGAGGGAGTTGGTTCTGAGCCCAGCTTCTCTCCCTGGCTCTTAACAAAATAGGGCCAGAATTTGAAGGCCAAAGGAGAAGAATCATTCAGACAGCAGAGACGCTTGTGTACTTCAAAGACAATTACTCTCTGTGTGTAGCATCTCTTGGTAGATAGGCTACTACCCACAACCACTATCTTCTTTAACCCTTCCAAAATCCTCTGAGGTGGGAATTATCAGCACCATTTTAAAGATAAAGAAACTGAGGCTTAGCTGGGGGACAAGAGCTGATCAAAGTCACACAGCTAGAACTCCAATCTGAGACCTCCCAGCTCTAAACTCAGTGCCTCCTCCCATGCAGACCTGACCATGCCTTCTACAATACCTAACACATATTGGTTGCTCAGTAAAATTGGATGACTCTGAGTTGGATGAACCTTTCCAAGTTGAACGCCTGAGTTCTAAATGCCATCTCTTAGACACTCTGGTAAAATCCCCTCTCTTCCTCGTAGGGCGGGCTCCAAGGTAGAAAGACACTGGGGTTTGGTGAGGGAGAAAATGCACCAAGAGGAAACAGAGTCTGTGTCAACACGTCGGGGCATCTCGACTCTGCTGAGAAGGCCTCCTAGCTTGGAGGAGGAGGCTGGGCCTGGCCCCCAGCTGGCCTCACAGTCAAGGGCTCTGAGCACACAGCAGCAGAGGCCCGACTCACCTTCGGGGATGGCATCCTCCTGGTACACAGGCCGCAGCAGCTGCAAGGCAAAGACAGGAGACCTCCCTCAGCCCCAGGAACGGGGCAGGACAACCCGGAAGGCTGCTCACGCCAGTCTGGGGATGGGAAGGGAGCCCCGCAGGGCACAAGGGAACACAGCAGTCCTTGCTACCAAGCTGCGATGGGGCTCGGAAGGAACACAGAACCCAGAATCCTCCAGAATATTAGAGGCAAACAAGGCTGTAGCTGTTAACAAGTCTAATCTCTTGGCCAAGTCCCCAACTTCCTTGATGGCAGCTTGTTCCAAAGAGCAGTCCATGGAACACTGGCACCGTGGGATGCTAACCACCCTGCCACAAAGGGTGCACCATCAGTGGAGTCTGGGAAATACCGAGTTAAACAAGGTTAAACCACTGTCTCCACTGCAGGACGCCCTCAGCACCTCGAATAGGCTAATATGCACTGGGATATTTCTCAAACTTATTTGACCTCGGAATACTTTTTTTCCCAGAGTATCTCAAGGCATTAATGTTTTGGAGCATGCAATCCATCATCCCACCATGCCATCATGCAGTGTCTGCTTTTACACCTCCTATGACAGGAGACTCGTCACCTACCACACAGCAGCCCATTCCATTGTGGAAAAGTGCAGACTGGCACAAAGCTCTCCTTTCTTTTGAGGTTCAATCTTTCACTTTGTGGCATCCCTGGTTCTGGATTTGTGCCGAGGCCACAAAGACCCACCTGCTCTCTCTACTCAGGACAGCCCTGCAGCAGCAGAGTTGGCACGCACCCCACCTCCTTGCTCAACACTCCCAGGGTCCTCCTCGCCACACAATTTTGAGTCCTTTCCTGGCCTCACATAGGGACCCATGCCCTTCACCGTCCCCATACCAGCCGTCCATACCTGGCTCCCAGGGTTCAGCGGGGCCAGGATGATGTAGTTGGGGTCGGTGGGGGCAGTAGCACGGGACAATGCAGGCAGGGTGTGCTGGCCCCCACGCTTGGCCACCTCAGTGTAGCGTTCCCAGCCTCCGAGCAGCAGCCCATCTGAGCTGTCACATACCAGGTGGCAGCTGTGGCGCTGCTCAGGTCGTGCCTGGGCCCCATGGGTACAGTTCTTCTCCCGCTTGTTTGGGGGCAAGAGGAGGTCATGCGTTGACTTGCAAGACGCCCGCCGCAGGACCCCACCATCAGGTCCTGGCTTGACTTGGGGGACCATGCGCCACACGAGCAGGATGATTTCACTGGGGCAGCTCCTGGGAAGGGGGATGAATCACTTAGAGAAGTTGAGTCTGGGGGGCACCAAAGTCAGCCTGCGTAGGGGCCTGCAGGGGTAGGGGGGCGGGGAGAAGCCCCTAATGTCAGGGCAGAAAGGGAGACGAGACTGTGTAAAGCACAGACAGCACAGTGGCCTCTTAGTGCAACTCTAATTGACTGACAGAGGTTGAGAAGGATGCTGAGGCCAAGGCCAAATTAAGCAAGAAAGAATAGCAAACTCAATTAATGACATCTGTTGTGGGCAAAGTATAAACAAGGAGGAGCAAGCATACCACCTACATGTGACCCCTCAGCCAGTCATTCTAGAAGCAAGCCTACAACAGGCCGTGAGGGTTCTGCCCCAGCAGGTCAAAATTTAGAGGACCCAAACATTCTAAAGAATAATTTTTTAAATTATGCAATTGACACATTTGCAACATCTACACAGCCTTTCAAAACAATGGGCTTAGCTCTGAGGTAGCAGAAATAATTAGCTAAAGTAGAAAGCCACCCCCTGGAGCTGTATCAGGAACCACAGGGTTCCTTTGAGAGCTTCTTCCCTGCTGTTTGCTCCGAGCCTGAACCTTCCATTTGTAGGCAGAGAACCTGATTCCCCGAGGAGCAAAGTGAATTGCTAACAGCTGGGCAAAGGAGAGAACGATGAGGCCGTGTGCCCAGGGCTCTGAAAGGGAGGTGTGCCATCCGCCTGGGGGCCCAAGCTGCTCCCCTCGCCCCTCTCACCGGATCTCGTGGGCCAGCTCCACACATTTCCAATGCTCCACAGGTCTCTCGTTCAGCTGTAGCACGGTGTCCAGCTGCTGCAGCCCTGCTCTCTCTGCCGGGCCCCCTTCAGGGACAAAGAAAAGACTCTCAAGGGCTCCTCAAGCCCACAACCCCCTCAAAGAACCTGGGGTCCTTTGCTTCCCCTGTGACCTAGGACAAGGACAGCCCCTCTCTGTTTCTTCATCTGTGAAGTGAGGAGCCAACATTGGTGGCTCCCAGGGACCTTAAAGGAATACACCCTTTACCTGTTCATACTTCTCTGCTGTTCACCCTTCCAGCCAGCTCCCCCAGTCCGACCTCCCAGGGCCTCCCACCCCACTGAGAATCCTTCCTTGTTGCCAGGCTCACACACTTCATTCACTCCTTCAGCACCATTCATTGGGAGCCAACCCCGTGCCCATCCCAGTGCAGGCACTGGGGGTCACCCAGATCACCAAGCACTGGATTCTCCTCCTAAGATGCTCATTCTGTGATTAGGAGAAATCTTTTCTTTGTGAAAAATTGGGAGGGAATGGCTACTTCTAAATGTTAATCGAGCTTGCAGTAGGATGAAATACCAATTCCAAACAGAGTTCAGAAATGACTCATTTTCCCATGCAGCCATTATTGAAAATATAGGTTTAGTTCCTGTTTGAAATGAGTGGGAAACAAAATATAAAAATTTATTTTCATTTTGATAAAAACAAAAAAAAAAGAGTGGGCATATTTTCATAAACCTCAACTTTATCAGTGGTCATTTAAAAATATTATTCTTTTCGTTTTGAAAAACCGGGACACACTTTGTTCCACTTCGGGGCTCCCCTCACAGCTCCAAGGTCTTGTCTGCAAAGCCCACATGCACGGTAGGCAAATGGGGTTGGCATCACCCCAGACACTCACCGGAATCCACGGCCTGGACTCGGACCGGAGAGTCGCAGCAGATGGTGAAGCCAAAGCCGTCCTTCCCCCTCGGGATGGTGATCTAGGACACAGCCCAGCCCAGTTACTCCCAGATACTAATCCAAGGTCGGGAAGCCCATGGGCCCCACCCCAGAGCCACCCTCCTCTCCAGGGAAACTGGAGCCAAAACAGAGGCCGGCCAGCCCCTCACCACCCCTGTCTCGGCCCAGGCACCTTGGCCCCTGGGTTCTGGGCCAAGAAGGAAGGCTGGGAGCTCAGGAGGCAAACTCAGGCCCATGCAGAAGGTCAGGGAGGAAACAGCCTTGAAAGGACAAACCTCACCCTCTTCAGCCCTAGCTGACATGCGGCCCTTTACGAAGGGCTCCCTGTCCCTGCACATCTCCACTTGGCCCGTGATCCACTGCCTGTTTGGTCCCTTTCTCCTTTCCCCCAGGGGTTCATGGAGAGCTGGCCCAGGGCTGGCCCTGTGCTGGGGGCTCAGAAACAAAGCCCAACTGGTTGCCTTCTCCCAGAGAACAGGAGAGGGAAGACAGGGATAACATACACTTACGACCTCAAGTCAAAGGTCACGGGCAAGTGCTAGGGTTCTCAGGGCAGTCCATCACCAGAACCTTAAGCCCTCCAGTAAGGGCTCCCTTCTGAGGGGGCAGGCGAGTACATCATCAGGCGTCCCTGCTGAACCTGAACTTGCCACTGACCTCACTGTGCCTGCTAAGGCCCATGTGCATGGCAGCTCCATAACCCCTACTTTCAGAAGTCCCCTGAAAGGGCTGTGCCATCTGGATGGTCTTTGCAACACAGTTATTGAGTTCCCGTTGCGTGCCAGGCTCTGCTGAGGTACAGGAGCAGGGGGCCTTGGTCTCTGGCTTGCAGAGGGGCATGAGCATACACAGATCTCTCCAAAACAAAGCAGGACATGACAAGCATTATAGCGAAACATGAAGACCGTGTTAGAAACGGTCCTTTGTGTTTGGTTTCGTGCACCACAGAAACTCGGCAAGTGCTAAGTTAATGAGGACAGCCCAGCAACGACCCACTGGCAGCAGGAAGCTGTGGGGGTGCAGTGCAGCCTGCTGGCTCAGTTCAGTTCCCCCTCTGTGTGTCCCCAATTAGGCACTGGGTGGAATGCAGAAGGCCAGCTCCACTCACCTAAAAAGCAATTCCAAGCTGCTGGGAGCAGGTGTGTGAAAGTAACAGGCCTAAGGGAGCAAAAGTCAGAAAAGGGGTTCGGAGGGGTCCCAAGAGGCACTCTGCAAGTGGGCGTGGAGTGGGCCTGGTGGGCCACAGGGAGACTGCCCCAGGCAGGCTGGGCAAGAAGCCGGCGCAGCAAGGCTCAAAAAGGCCAAGGGTAGCCCTCTCGTCAGGAGACTCTGTCTCCTTCCTTGAAAGGTTGTCTCTTCAAGGCTAGGTGCCTGGCATTCACCTGCCAGCTGTCCCAAAGGCCAGGCGTGAGGAAGGGGAGGGCCGGGGGCCCAGGGTGACCAAGGCCCTTGGAAGCTGCCGGGAGGCCTCTGAGGCTCCGCTTCCCACCAGCCCTGGGCCTGGATTCAAAGCAAGTTTGTAAAACAGGAAACCTGACAGACAAGGGGAAGGGGGAGGGGGCAGGAAAATACCCTGTTCCCATAAGAATTCTGGGAAAACACACAGCTAAGACAGGAAGAGAAAAAAATGTAAAGAAAGAAAGAAAAACAAACTCTGGAGTAAGTGCGGAAAGCGCAGGCCGAGGCCGAGGGAAACTGTCAGGAGCCTGGTCCACTCCATACGATCGACCGGCAGGGGTTTTAGGGCCCTGGGGACTCGCCCTCAACCAGAAGCAAAAGCTGGGATTCCAAAGTCTTGCTAGCACTTCCCCAGCCCTACCACCAAGGGCCACAGCCCCTCTGGCCTAGGTGCAGGCTCTGGAAACAGGTCCTAGCACCCATGCGCTCAGAGCTAACAGTTTGGGGAATGGCCCCAGAGTTGAATCATGTGATCCAGAAAAACAGCCTCCCATACCCACACCCTGGTCCCCTCATCCAAGTGGCCCAGTGGCCAGGAGCTTCTTCTGCCTTCCTGGGCACCAGCCTAAGAAGAACCAGCCAGGACAACAGTCCAAACCAGCTGGGTGTTGGGGAGGATGGGAAGAGGAGAGGGTACCAGAAAGCAAAGGGGTGGGGCCAAATGAAGGAAAGAGAATGACTCTCTGACCTTTGTGAGCACTGGCCATGTTGAGAAGACAGGTCCAGAGAACCTGATCACCACAGGGGAGTGCACGGCTAGTTTAGTATGCCCATGTTAAAGAGAAACAAACTGAAGCCTGAAGGGAGCATGTGGTGGCCCCCAGCTCTCAGCCCTCCTCTCTGACCTCCGGCCTCAGGGTCAGGAGGTGAGGGGAGCAACCCTGCCCTGACTCCAGGACCTTGGTGGCTCAAGGCAGAGGCCATCCTTCCCGGGGGTGGTCCTTGCTCTTTCCTGTCCTGCGCAGGAAGTGCCACTGCTCCCGAATCTCGCCCAGGCCAGCACCTCACTTCTGCTCTCCTGCCTGGCTGCTGGCTCTTCCGTGTCTAAACTTCCATCTCCAGCTGCCACCATTTATTAATCACCTCCTATAGGTGCCTACCGCGTGCTATGCCAGGTACTGGACACAAAACATTCCATTTATTCTCCCAGGATCATCACTGGACATCATCAACCCTTTCCATGGACAGGGAGACTGAGGCTCAGGGAAGACAAGGGACGTGCTCCAGAGCCACAGCAGAACAAGGACAGAGCTGGATTTGAGCCCAGGTCTGACAAAAAGCTGGTGCTCTCGACACTGCACTGGTTACTAGAGCAGGACTGTCTTGAACTTGAGCTCCAGAGTCCCGGGCCCAGCCCACACTCATGCATGGCACCATTCTGACTGCAATGTGCCTCAGTCTCCTGGCCCGTAGTCCCAAGGTGACCAAAGACTTCTTGGCCTCCCATCCAGGGCCCTCTCAGCCTCACCACCCTGGCACCCAGATGCTGGCATGGCAGGGGCTGCTCTGCCTGGCTCCAGGAGGGCGGGAGGGCGGGAAGGCAGGGTGGGGTCATGCAGGGCTGGGCCATGCAGGGTGGGAGGACTAAAGGGAGAACATGTGGGTCCCCTGGCTATGGGGCCACAGTGCAGGAGGCCCCTCTGGGCATCTCCCTTGGATCTAAGTCTGCCTGTCCGAAGGAGTCAAGACCCAGCTTCCCGTCTGGTCATTAAAACACACAGTGAGACTTTTCTATATTTATCAAATCAGAACCATTTCTTAGCTGCCTTCCAGCTGAGACATTCTCAAAATCTGGACATCCCTTGACTTGATCCTCACTGACCTTGTGGCTTTTTACAAGAAAAAGTGTCCATCAAAGTTCCAGAAGAGGCTCAGTGGGATCATCACTCCTGATCTGCCCTGCATCCTAAGGCTGGAGGCTGAGAGGCCAGACCTCTCAGTGAACTCGGGCTCCAGGGCCAAAGGACTCTGGATCTGCCTCAAGGTGTCACTGGGGAGGAAAATCCTGTGTGCATATCCATGGGTGACCACGTACATGGAAAGTCCTAAGTGCGTACATATACACAGAAACATCCTGTCTCATATACAAGCACACACCGACACAGGCAGAAACACTCACACAATTACACACACACAGTGCAGGACAGGCACTGCTGTCCCATTGGAAGTAGGGAAAGTCAGTAAAGATACAAAGTTAGTAAAAAACACAAAACCCAGCTGCTCAGCAACCTAGCCATTTCTATTCTCAAGCTTGGGATGCCTTTTTAACCCACACTCCCACAAAATAAAAATAAGAGAAAATCGATAAATAATCTCACAAGGGACACCACCCTGCCAATGGTTACGGCCGCACAGAGTGGGGCCTCATCTGCCCCTGGAGAGGGGCAGTGGGTTAAGGTTGGATCTCGAGTCCAGCCCCTGCCTCTGTCCTCCCCCTGGATCAGAATGAACCTACAAGGTGCAGCAGGGGACAAGGGAGGTCTTGGGGGAGACAAGTCCTGCTAGGGTAAGACCCCAACCCTGACCCTCCCCAACAACACCCCCATGCAGCCTCCCAAAGGGCCAAGCACCCACCTGGCGGTAGCGGCGCTCCGAGCACACCTTGCAGAGCCCATTGAAGCGGTTCATGGCTGCAGGTCCTGCCTCGGCTGCTGCCCCATGAAAACCCGGCTCTCCCCCCCAGTAGTGGGAGCCCAAACTGCGCCCCGTCAGCCTGGCATGACCACCCTGGGAAGCCCGCCCCGTAGAAGAATGGCAGGAAATCACCTCTCACCTCCCCAAGCCCTGTCTGTGCTGTGTGCCTCTGCACGATAAGCCCGAAGGCTTCCTGAAGCCTCAGAATGACAAGGAAGAGGGAGAGTTTTATATTAAAATTCCTGTCAACTAGTTAGTATTCCCCGGGCCCAGCGGGGAGAGGGCGCCTTTGTTCTGGCTGCATTCTCCGCCATGGGCCACTTTGTGATCCCAGTGTTCTCACAAACACTCCTGGCCAGGGGAGAACCCAGGCAGAAAACACAGCCCACTCTATAACAACGGTGCCTCCCCCTGCAAATCCCAGGGTTCCCATAACAAACCCAGGGGACAAACCCAGCCTAAAGAATCAAAGCACGCTTTGGAGGTCTGCACCCTCAGACATCACCTCATGACAGGGAACATGAAATATTTGGAGTCTGACGACCTGCCTGCCACTCAGCAGCTACTTAAAAGTCAGTTTCCTCACGAGATCATCTAGTCTCCTCATTTTACCCATGAACAGGAGGGGCCTAGAGTGGTCAAGGTCGCACAATTAGGTAGGATGTAGCTGGGGTCACAACCCTCTTCTTGTTTCCTGTCTTGAAGGGCAGTACCTGGTGAGCCCAGCCCCTTTACACCCACCTCAGAGCCTGTGGAGAAATCACACACCCACCCACCCGCATACCCACATCCTTGATGCCAGAGAGTGCCACTTCAGCCAGCCCAGCTTTGGTTGCAGAGACAGTGGGTAGGTCACCCAGGTTTCTGGGCCTCCATCTCCCCATCCGCATGATGGGCAAGTTGAATAGATGATTTCTGGGGGCTCTGCCCTTGCTCCAACAAAACCTTCGACAATCACGCCCACTTGGCTGAGTCCTACAGGCAGCTCTGAGCGTGCAAGCCCAGGAAAATCAAATGTGCCTCCGAACAATGCCCCCTGGGCTCAGGGCCTCTGTGCAGAAGCAGGGCTTTCCCAAGCCACCTAGAAACCTGCAGTGTTGACGCCCCTGTGATTCCCACAAATCATCGGTGAGGCTTCCTGCTCACTGTCCTCGGTGCTCAGCCAGTACAGTGAAAGGGGAAAAGGTCATTGCAGCTCCTCCACTGAAGCTGGAAGACCATTTTAAATTCCTAGTGAAGCCACGGAAAACAGTATCTTTCAAGTTACTCTAACACGGTGCTGTCTAATACAGTAGCAGCTAGATAACATGTGTGAGTTAAATTTCAATTAATTAAAATTAAATAAACATCAGGACCTTGGTCATACTAGCCTCATTTCAAGTGCTCAGTAGTCACAGGTGGCCAGTGGCCACCGTATTAGGCAGTGCTGCTCTAGGTTGTATGCTCCAAGAGAGCGGGGACCTTTGACTCGTTCACGGTTTTATCGCAGTACCCAGTACAGGCCTGGCCCGTGTAGATGTTCAATAAATACCTAATGAATGAATAAGCGAATGAGTTGAGTAAATGAAAAGGAAAATGTTTTACAGGTTATAGTATAAGTATATATAAAATATTAATATGTAAAATATCACCTTCATATCTTCCCAAGTAAGACACACGAAGGAGATGTGCAACACCGTGCATTTAAAAGATGGCCAGACCTTGCCCTGGCTGGGTGGCTCAGTTGGTTGGAGCATTGTCCTGGACACCAAAGGGCTGCAGGTTCAATTCCTGGTCAGGGCACATACCTAGGTTGCAAGTTTGATCCCCAGTCGGGGTGCGTACAGGAGGCAACTGACCGATGTCTCTCTCACATTAATGTTTCTCTCTCCCTTCCTCTGTCTAAAACCAATAAACACATCTTCAAGTGAGGGTTTTTTAAAAAAAGTGTTCAGGCCTTTCTTTGCACCCTGCCTTTACTATATTCTGTCTGTGTGGCCACGAAGAGTGACCTAACATGTCTGAACCTTTCATATCCCACTGATCTGTGAGCTGGGGAAGCAATAACCACCTCAGAGAAGGCAGTGAGGATTAAATTCAATATAAACAGCACCTGGCACAAGGTGCTGGGAGTCTGCTTCTCCCTCTCTTAGTTGCTGGAGAATACTTTGGGTCACCTGCCATGTCCCACAAAGGGATGGGATGAATTTTGGGGAATTCTCCAATCCCTATGGGAAAGTTCCTCCCTAGATTCCAAGTCCTGATGGAGCGAGAACCATCGGTCTCAGGTTGAGTCTCAACTGTTCCCTGACACCGAGTGGGCCTAACCTAGGAGGATAATTCAGCTTCAGTGCCAGAGAAAGCAAGGGGTCTGAGGGGACCTGTGGAAAAGAAGGACTTGATTTCAAGAGACTAAAGTCAAGAAGATCCAGACTCCTCTATTTCCGGGGCCAGGGCCTGGCCCTCCCTGCGCCTGCCCTCAGCATGAGTAACCAGAGAAAAGCTTAAGAGATGATCCCTTAAAATGCACAGCTTGCTGAGTTTCCAAGCATCCAGTGAAGCTGAGCCTCAGACACCAAATGCTGTCCTGTTTAGGGACGGACCAGGAGTCAGTTAGAGCCTGGAGCAGCGCTCAGGTTCCATGAGTCCTGCCCAAGCTCGTCATCACCTACCTGAAGGTTTTCCCCATTCTCAGCGTCCACATCTCCTGGCATTCTCAGCAGCGGGTCTGGGAGGCAACAGAGCAGCGTTGGAAAGTTTGTGCTGACATATAAGGGTTGGTTCCCGAGACTACCTAGAGGACCAGACCAGGGTGCTGCCCAGGTCACTCCTGGCCCCCAGGAGGTGGGGATACCCAAGCATGGGTCAGGCAGGGGCTCAGGAGCCAGGATTGTGTATGGGAAGGGCAGAACAGGGGAAATGTGAAATCCAAGTCCTGAGCCTCAGGTCTCATGGCCAGACCCATGTGCCCTATCCACAGAGGTGGGTTCCCCAAGGTTAGCAAGGCAGCCAGAGGGATCCCGTGACCACCGACCCTGGGAAGGGGCATGTAGGAAGCTCCTGAAGTCATCCCGCCACGAGCCAGGATGGGGCTGAACCACGTGGGGTCAGGCCTATAACCCTCTCCAAGGAAAGTCCAACCAGATAAATAAAGGTACGTGGGCAAGAGGCTGCCTGCCACCTGCATTCTAGCCAGGACCCATGAGAAGTCCCCCGACCCAGGGTCTGATCATAGCTGGGGTAAGAGCTGCCACAGAACACAGGCACTGCAGCTACTACCCAGGAAGAAAAGAAGGGGGAAGCCACACTGGGGGGAGGGGGGGTGGACAGCACATCTGGGCAGAAGCTGAAGGCAGTGTGCACATACCTCTTGGGGGCCGCAGTCGCCGTCTAGCCACCTTCAGGTGCTTGGTCTGGCCCAGGTACTCCCCCAGGAGGTAGTACCAGCCGCTGATCTCCTGCCAAAAGAGAAGGTATGACACGCTCAGAGGAGGCACAGGGCATGGGTGAGGTGGTCACCAATTCTCCTCAAAAAACAGCCACTGGAGACCCTCCCTTAGGAGCAGCATCTCTGCGGAGATGGACACTCCGGCCTCCCTGCCCCAACGGGAACTGCTGTGCCTACCCCTTTGGGAAGCCTTCCCGATGCTATGGGCAGAGCTGGTCCTCCCTTCTGCCAAATTCCCACAGCCTCTGGTCCCTGAAGGACAGTTTACTTGCATGTCTGCCTCCTGTACTGGGTTGTGCACAGGCTCTTTGATGTGCCTAGCACTGTGCCTGGTACACAGTAGGAGCCCAATAAATGTTGACAGAACAGAGAGGAAGGAAGAAGGGAGTGATGGAGACGGCAGAAAGAAGGCATCCTGAGGCTCCTAAGACATCCCCAGGGCGGAACATCTTCTCCCAACAGGGAATGAAGTCCAGGTTGCAGTCAAGACATTTGAGACCCACATGTAGGATAAAGGATCCTCAGCCACCAACCCTAGACTTCACTTCCAAGACACAAAGTTCAGTGACACAACCACCCAGTAACTCCATGCAGCAGGCCATGAGGACATTTCCAGGGATGTGCTAAAGCAGCATGTCCCTCCCTTGCTCAAAAGCCTCCAGGTTAAGGGGTGCAGTGCAGAGTAGAAATGGATAAGGGACTGGCTACCCAGGAGAAGGGTCTCTAGACCCCAAAGAGTCCCCTCCCCCAGCCAGAAGGAAAGCTTCAGAGAGGATGCTCACTCCACTCCTGGGCACATGCTAGGCCCCAAAACACAGGACCTGGTAGATGACATCAAGATGATCCCTGGAGCAGACCATAAGAAGCACTCCTCCTCCTCGAGGCTCTTCTCCTCCAGGGGGTCCCAGGAGTGCTCAGAGCTCCAAAGGATCTGCCAGTGTCCTTAGTGGCAGACACCAGGCCCAGAGCTTCCTAACAACACCTGCTCCCTGACAAAATGAACCAAGAAGGGACCAAAACCCTTGGCCATATAGAGGACAAATACAATATTGTTCTCCGGGCCCCAGGGCACCTGTCTCAGTGGGGCACCATCTCGCAAACAGAAGCCCTGCCCAAGGGTTTGCAGAGAAACCAATGCTGGCCTAGGTGGGCTGACCCTGCCAGAACTCACCCTAGGACTCACCTTGTCCAGAGTCAGGAGAGACTTCACCCCAAAGCTCATACAGCCGAGGAGTCCACTCTGTCTGAGAGAATGACAGAGGATTGAGTGAGCACCTTTTCACTGGCCTATATTGGGAAGTCAATTGTCAAGGGTAACATAGGTTTACCAAATGCTCTGCAGTTTATATCGTCTCATTTGCTCTTCCCAACTTCATAAGTCAGGCTGGAGAAAAGTTATTTCTCCATTTCACAGATGAAAAAACTGAGGCTCGCCCTGGCTGGTGTGGCTCAGTAGACTGAGCACGGGTCTGTGAACCTAAGGGTCGCAGTTTCGATTCCCAGTCAGGGCACATGCCTGGGTTGTGGGCCAGGTCCCCAGTAGGGGGCATGTGAGAGGCAACCACACAGTGATGTTTCTCTCCCTCTCTTTCTCGCTCCCTTCCCCTCTCTCTAAAAATAAAATAAAGTTTTTTTTAAAAAAGAAAGAAAACAATGAGGCTCAGCATTGGTCCCCTTCCCAAGGTCACCGGACTAATTAGTAGCAGTGTCCCATGGGAGAGCCAGGTGTCCTAGGTCAGGAGCAGCACTCCCTCCATCAGCCACAGAAGCTGAGAGCCACCTCACAGGTTTTAATTATCCTGCTGCCAGTAGATCCAAAGAGCTGGTCCCCACACTAGCAGATGATGCTCAATAGAAGACAAAAGTTATGGGACCTCAAGCTCAAGAAGCTCTGTCTCAAGTCCAGGCAGGACCTGGTGCTTGGACAGTTTCAGATCAAGAATCAAACCAAGAAAAAGTCGCTGAGACCAACCTGACCTGGCGGCCAGCTGAACGAGTAGGCACGAACCAGGATCAGGCCTCATGGGGATGTCATTGTGGTGACAGGCTGAGTTCAGTCAATTCACTAAGGACAATTTGAAGTTCCTTCAAGACTGTCTACTGTTGAGTCCCAACAGTCAGGGACTGATTGACATATTTGGCGGCTTTCAATAATGATGGCATAGATTAATATTAATGAAATGCAAAAAATAATCTCACTACTATGAGAGAAAAGGAAATTTACAAGTCTGTGGTTTAATGAGAAAGATGCCCACAAAAATATTCACAATGGTTTCACCTGGTAGGCGGGATTGAGGGGGTTTTGTTTTCTTTGGGTCTTCAGTGTTTTCAAATTTTCACAGGGACAAGCAGTACTTTTGTAATCAGAAAAAAATAGTATAAATGTATTTGAAAGTACTTCTATTCTACTACATCATTCTCTATCCTAACACTAGAGTTGCTTTTTAATTTTTCTATTCTTCTCTTTCCTGTCACATCCTCAACTCAGACCCCTTCAGAGACTGGTTTAGTATTAATCAAAAAACAACTTAGGTATTTAGACTGGAGCATAGCCCTGACAGTTTACTTCAGTGTGTGAAAGACCCACATAGATCTAGCATGTTCTGTGGAAGGCACAACAGCAGTTGGAGGGAGCTCCTGGATGAGCAGTGAACTCCCTGGAGATGTGCCTCTCTGGAACCTGGTCTGAGGGGGGCTGAGTGAGGGGCACTGGGTGAGGCTGGTGGTTGTAGCCGGGGTACACCACAGAGCCCCCTGAAGAGCCCGCGCCCAGAAGTCCAGACCCAGCAGGTTCCGGGCACGTGAGTCTGGAGAAAGCACCTGCCCATGCCTGCCCCAGTCAAGGACCAGTGGTTTGGAAGACCTCTATAAATACATATTGTTTGGATTCTCCAGAAGGGGTGGCAGCTCACCACCTACCAGCCCTAAGCAAAACAAAGCTGGCTTCTTGAGGATAACCAAGCCAAGTGAGGGGCAGGGATGCAGAATGCTGAGGCCGGATCCTCAGACCAGTGAGTCTTCCTCCCAAATACACATTCTGCACCTGGCTGTGTCCTACCAGCTACTCTGACTCTGCTAGGCTCCCTGCTCTTGCTCCCTAGCCCCATTTCCTGCAGCCAGGGCTCCACCTGCTCCCCCTTCCTACCATACAAGGCCACATTAATAATCTACCCAAAGAGGACCACATGATCAACCCAGTAAAATGACACTTCCACATCCCCCTCCCCAGTCCACTACCAAAAACAAATACTCCTCCCTCTCGGCAAGTGGCCAAGTCAGCACTCACAGGGAGAGGCAGCTGCAGGGACCATCACTAGTGCAGACTCCGATCTGAGCTGCAATTCCAGAAAAGCCTCATCGAGACTTTGCCGAAGTCCTCATCACTGATTTAATGTTGTTTGTCAACACATGCAAGAGCAAACCAGCTGGTATCTAAGCGCCCACACTGCCTGGCTATACACTTTTCTTCCACACTGGGTGTGGTTGTAACTTTCTAAGTCTCCAGGTACAGTGCGTTAGCGGTAATAAACGCTGTCTCTCCCTGCTCTTTGGTAAGTTCAATTTTCATTCCCTGGTGCTTAGAGAACGCTAAATGGTGAATAGCCTCCTGTGAGCTTTGCTTCCTGCTAAGGGGCCTCCAATGATTTTATAATAATTCAGGCAGAGTAAATCATCGCAATTAATGTCCATAAGCAGGACCGTCTCTCTAAGTGTTCTTCAACTGGGTACTTCTTGAGCCTGCTTTTGGAAAAATCATTGCAGGAAAATTGACTTCTTTTACATGCAGCCTGAGTATAGAGCAATGTACCAGTCAGCTTATAAAATGAGGAACTGGTACTCAGTCTAGAGGCTACCTGAACTTTCTCTAGGCACAAAGTCTCAGGGACCAAGCCTGGGTTACTTCTGAATGCCAAACCCTAACCTCGGGGTTTGGTGCACTCGGTGACAGCTTGATAAATGGAGGAATCCATCATGCCCATGGTTGGCAGGCACTGGGCAAGGAGCCACAGCATAAAGGAAACAAGACAAACATGCAGGAATTTACATAGCAATACAGGGGATGTCACTAGACAGGGCGAAACTGACAGATGAACAGCGCAGGCAACAAATGACGAGAGCTCGGGGAGGCGAGAGGTAGTTTGGAGCCGAGATGCTCAAAGAAGGCCTAAAGAGTTAAGCCAGAGAGAATGAAAAGAAGAGCATTTCAGGCAGAGGGAAGAGTCAGTATAAAGGCTCAGAGGTAAGGCTTCATGAAGCACTCATGGGGGACAGTACTCGGCTCGGTTTACTTTTGAGAATAAGGTAGGAGACACACTGCAACACAGAAGGCATTATTTTGAGGGAATGCACTTTAGTTCTCTCTCTCACAGACCTTAAATTATTACCGTTGCAGGGTTACTCCACTTAATTTCATTTTTTTTTAATTTGATGGGTTAAATTGAACACATTTTTCCATTCACTTTTTTTCTTTCCTTAGGCTCAGTCACCATCTCTGGTTACAAGCATTCTAACATTACAGCACTATACTTGGCACTGAGGTCCTGTTTATGAAACGAGATTAAAGGAGAGAGTGCACTTACAGGACCTAGGACCATGTGAGACAGAGCAAGCAGACTCTCCATGAGTAGGTACTATTCATATAAATGTAGGTACTATTGACATAAAAGATTTTGTTCTTCAAACTTATGTGTGTGTTGTTATTGTTGAGCTTGGTACATAACATTAAAATTCTAAGATTGTTCTCTGGCCACAAGTTCTGAAAACGCTATGACTAGAAGCTTCAGTTTGGCTTTCACTATGTCGTCAAGCACAACTTTTAAAGAGCTCAGTTCCTCAGTCAATGATATTAAAGGAATTACTGTACATTTTTAAACATGATAATGTCATTGTAGTTCTTTAAGCCATCTTTTATCAATATATAGAGATGAGGTGATAAGATGTCTGGGATTTGCTTTAAAATTACCCACTGGAAGAGGGAAAGGTTCACTGGGGACACAGATGAAGCAATGTTGGCCATATATTGATAATTGAAAAAGCTGGGCTATGAATATGAGGGCTTATTATATGATATTTTCCACCCTTCCACATGTTTGAAAATGTCTATAATTTCTTAAAAACTCATAGAACCTGAAAAGCCGAGAATCACCTCAGAGATCGGCACATTTCACAGATGAGGAAACCGAGGCCCGGAGTCGGGAGGAGACTGGCCATGGTCTCACAGTGAGTCTGAGCGAGGCTGAAACCGGCTGAGCCCAGTTCTCTCGGCTCCCGCTGTGATCGCCATGAGGAGCTGGAATCAGCCGGCCCTTCCCCAGAACTTCCTTACAGATCATCTTGTTTCCCTAACACAAGTTTATAGACATCACTGGAAGGATCATGAGAATTCATGAAGCAGGTGCTTCCCTGTCACATACTTAGCTGGATGGCATATAAAACACTGTAAATGCTATGGGGAGTAGTCCGAGGTCTGAGGAGTACATGTACTGGCACAGAAAAAGTATGGTTTTGGAGTCATTCTTCACCTGTGTGAGACGGTCATGTGTAATATAATGTGGTTACCAGCACATGAGTTTGGCGCCAGACTGCTTGGATTTGCATCTTGTTTGCACCACACCCTGGCTGTGTTATCTTGGGCAAATTACTTAACCTCTCTGTGCCTGTTTCCCAACCTATAAAAGAGCAACAAGAGTACCTACCTTATAAGGTGTTATGAGGACTAAATTAGATAATGCATGGAACATGCTTAATGTCCATGATCAGTGGACATTATTAGGTGCTTAATAAATGTGAGCTGTTATACATCCTCAGGCAAGTTCCTGAGCCTTCATAAGCCACACTTTCCTCTTCTCTGAGGAAAAGACAATAATAATTCCTACCTCTCAAGGCTGTTATGAGGATTAAATGAGGTAAAGCATGTAAAGTGCTTGGCACAGAGAAGAGTTCAATAAATGTTTGTTTCCTTCCTCCAGTAATTGTCTTTCATGTTGATAAATTAAATGTCCATCCTTCAAAGAAATACAATTTGATTTGAGAGCACTGAGCAGGGAAGAAGTTTCCTGCACTCGCTCGTCTGCCTCCTCCAGCTCAGAGGCTCCTCTGTCAGATGATAGATCCGCACTGCGCCTCCCACCGGCAGAGCTGTCTCCGTGGTGCCGACAGCTTTGATCAGCAGGGCCCTCTGTTCCGCAGGCAGGCCTGCCAGAGCCTGCCTGCTCTGTCCCTCGAGCTTTGGGTTGGGACTGTGACCACAAGTTCGACTATGTTTTGTTAATAAGGAATCTCACTTTCCCAAAATAGGCAACAAGTGGAGACACTCACTGCCTCGGTCACGCTGCCGCGGGGTGCTGACTCATGCCGGGCCAGGCTGCACTTTCTTTTCCAAAAACTGTGAACTGCATCGCTGCGTTCTCGCTCTGCTCTCTCAGGCCTGCTGTGGTCTCCCAGGAGGGAGGGTCACAGTTGAGGGGAGCCACAGCTTCAGTTTGGTGTCTGCCTCCAGCACCTGCCCCACTCCTTGCCTCCACCCCATTGGCTTGCCAGCAGTTTCTCTGACACTCTCCTCTGGCTCCTTCAGGGCTTTCCCTTGGTCCTTGGCCCTCACTTTCTTCCTGGGCAATCTCACGGGCTCAGCCTCTCTCCCACCGCCTCGGTGGTCATGGCTCTCACACCCCCTCCATGGGCCCAGGCTTCTCTGTGCCCTGAGCTCCAGGTCAGGAAAGGCAGCCCCACTCACAGCTCTGCCCTGGCTGTTCTCCAGGCACCCCCATCTCACCCTATCCAAAGCTGGTTCCTTCTCCTCCAGGACACTTTGGCTTTGTTGGGGACACCACCCAGTTCCCAGGAGTCATCCTTTTCATTTTCCCACTGTTCTCACACTCAAATCACCACTAAATACTATTGATTTATCTCCTATGTCCTGGGTCCATTTCCCTCCTCTCTATCCCTAAATCATCTCTCCTACAGATCACCCCAAGAATCAACTAGTTCCTCCCCAGCCTTCCCAAGGCCTACCAGAATGACAGATCTAGAGAACACATTCATCATTCCCTGCTAAACACCCTTGGGGATATCCCCATCGCCAGATTCCCAACACCAGGCTGGCTACGTGGGGTCCACCCTGAGAACCTTCCTAGGCCCTGCCCGTGAAGGTTCAGATGTGGCGCCTGGGAATCCGTGTTCCTCACAAGCATCACAGGTGATTCGAATGCATACCCAGGATTGAGAAGCACTGACCCACAGGAGAAAACCTGTATCATCATCATCAGATTGGGCTTGGGCCAACTTCCTCATCTTATCTCTAGAGAGTTCCTGCTTTGTACTTGCCCTCCAGCAACACCAAGGAGCTTGCAGATCCCTCCACACTCCTGCCCTGCCCCCTCCCCTCTACGCTCTGCTGGTTCTTTCTTCTGTCCTTTCACTTGAGCATCCAGGAGACCTGCAGTGTTGACAGTGGGGACCCTGGGGTCTAACTGCCTGGGTGCCTGTCCTGACTCCACGGTTCAACGGCTATATGACCTTGGGCAAGTTACTTCCGCCTTAGCTTCAGTCTCCTCTTCTGAAAACTTAAGACAAAAACATATTCCTTTTAGAGTTGTTTTAAGAATTAAATGAGATAATGCACAGTTAACCCCTGGCTTACGGTCAACACCCAGTAAATGGTTGCTCCTATTACCAAGGTGGGGTCATCCTCCTGACCCACACTCCCAAGTCTCTGTCAGTGATCCTCTGGAGAGCAGGATGGTCTCTGATTGACCCATGTGTCCCCAGTCCCAGGGAACGGCAGTTCAACGAATGAGGCCTACGGTACCGTAAGCACCATGCCATGATAGAAAAGATGCTCTATCAAAAGACAAATCCTGCATCACGAAAGTTAAATAAGGTTCGGCTTTAAAAAGCAGACTAGCTAAAAAATTAGGGTACTAAAAAGTATTCAGCCTAAAAATAGGTTCTGGGTCCAAGCAGGTGAGTTGAGCTGATTTTCGTTCACCTAGGCCCCTTTTTGGTCGCCATTTGGTTCTATGATTGTTGACAAACGTTACTGGCCACAGAGCCTCCCAGGTTTCTCAGGTTGTACCAGGTGAATGAGCTCCTGCTGCTCACAGTCAACCACGGCCATCAGGCAAGTGCTCTTAACCCATTCCCTTCACAGCAGATCCTCAGCCTCACCTGCCCGGAACACCTTCCCTGCTCTGCACCAAGCGCTGTTACTAAGGACCCCAGCTGGTCTTTTGTGTCCTGAGCTGCCTGCAAGATCAGCCTGTTTGGAGTCCCCTACACGAAACTTCTGCATCTCCTAAACTGGCCTCCTCATGGCAGCCTGAGCCCACCAGGCGCAGTCCTGCCTCCTTGCCTTTGTTCATGCTGTGCCCCTGCCTGGAATACCCTTCCCAACCTTCTCTCCTTGTCTTATTCGAAATCTCTGCAACAACTTCAAAATCCCCCTTTCTGCATGAAGCCTTCCTTGATCACCTCAGCCCACAGTGAACTCTCCCTTTTCCCACTTTTACTGTCCTATTATGCATTTTATTCTTTTGTTCATTGAACTAATATTTGCTAAACTTCTGTGTGTCGGGCACTGGGTACAGTGGTGACTACGAGAGAAATGGGCCCGGTTTTCACGGAGCTTCTACTCCTGTGAACTGAGCCCATGGTGCCGTTCTGTAATTTGTCTCTGTGCAGTGTGTGGTGTCCCTTACTGAAAGTAGGTCCCTTGAGGGCAGGATGTAGGCTGGCTGGCATCCCTGGTGGCCAAAACACAGTGTCTCGCTGATACCAGGTGCACAGCAAATGCCCTTTGATAACGTGATAGCTTTGCCACTGCTACTCACTCATCCACTACCCGAGCACCTGCTGCATGCTGGCCACCTGGCTGCCACCTGCAGGTCCACAGTAGGACCTCTCCTCCCACTCGGTGGTTCCCCTCACCTGGAGTCACGTGCCCTGTTCCACACCGTGACCAGGAGGCGCTTCTGCTCGTCCTCCTCTTGGACAGGACTGAAAAAGCAAACCAGACAGTCAGAGTGTTCGTTGGGCTGCGCTCCATGCCAGATCCATGGAGTCTGACATAACTGCAAAATTTGGAAATAACCTACACATCCAACCAGAAGAAGCTGGTTAAAGAAACTTAAGCACAAATAGTGTGGGAAGGGAGTGTTAACGTACATAGGAGAGTTTACATTATGTTGTTAAGGATAAAAGGGAGGTTACCACACAATATTACAGAACAATTCCATTTTTATAAACACACACTCACAGACATACATGCCCACACAAATTCAAAGATCTGAAAAGAAATAAACCAAGTCATATCAGTGAGTAGTAGGGCTGGGGGGATTTTTCTCTTTCCTCCTTTTTGCTTATCTATAATTTCTATTTTTCTACAATAAGCAAAATTATCCTGTGAGGTTTGAAAAGTAACAAATATTATTAATTTGCACTAACAGGAAAATCAAGAATGTCCATTACCTTCAAATTGGCCCAAGAGTTCAAGGATAGAGGAAAGGAATAGTAATAATAATAAGAGGAACAACAATACACTCGGTATTCCTGCCTCATTTACACCTCAGCTCTCTAAGGCTGCCACTATTATTAACCCCATTTTACAAAGAAGGAAGCCAGGACTCAGAGAGGTTAGTGAGTTTTAAAGGAGGGAGGGAGGCAAAATACCCCTCAGCTTGGAAAATTCCTTCTGCTAAAGAAGAAAGCTTGGCCCGAGGCACAGTGGGAAATCGCCTCCTGTTCAGGGGCTGCCAGTCTCAGGCTGGCATTTTAGTTATGAGAACCAGCCAAGTGAGACCTTATCACTGTGGACCTCACTGCTGGGCCAGGTGCCAGGGATGCAAGGACACAGTGAATGAGAAAACAAAGACATCCTTTAGAAGTCACTGTTTTTCTGCTTAGATCTAGTTCTAGATTTGGCAAACAGAGCTGTTTCCAGATAAACACTCCCTTCCTTCTCCCGTCCAGGGCCTGGCTGCCAGACTCTTACAAGAAAAAGTGCTCCTGGAAGACTGGGTCTCTGCAGTCTGGAATGGTCTGCGTCTTCTGATGGCGTAGTCGATGATCTTCAGGGATCAAAGAAATCTTGAATTGGAGAAAGGTAAGCATTAGATGATTGCTTGTGGTTATGCAGTCCCCTAAGCCCAGAGGCTGACTCTGCACATCTCCAGTCGAAGGCTCCCCAGGTATCCTTCACACCAGCCCCTGCAGAGGACAGGGCGGAGTCCTCAGTCAGATGCTGGGGAAGAATGAGAAGCCCAGGCCGGAGGCGCTGGGATCAGACGCCAGGACAGGGCCTCGGAGTCGGTGGTACCAGAGAGGCAGCCACAGGCCCAGCCAGAGATCCGGTACAACTTGACCATCTCTGCCCTTCCTCCAAGCAGAGGGATTGCCCCCAAAGCATGGGCCTCCTCTTTTCTAAGTTTCCAGCAGCCGTGAGCGCTCCCTTCACAAGGGGCTCCAGGTTCTTCCGCCAAGGTCCCCATTCCATGCTCTTGCCCTTGTGCGTTCATCCCCCGTCTCAGACTCCCGCCCTGCTCCTGATCAAATCCTTGCCCACAGGCACCTCTGACCAGCCTGGGGGCATCTGGAAGAATGCAAAGAAGTACATCAATCCCTGCCCCTGGCATCGAGGCTGCCATATTCTGGGAGGTACCTGACCTTTGGCTCTGGCTAGAAGTAGTTCCCCCACTCCATGGGGCCTCTGTCTCCACTGCAAAGGTCCCGCTCAGATGGAGCTCCCAGCCCTCAGAGACGCTCCCTCCACTCCACCACTCCAACCTGGCCATCCTGCCTCTGGTTTGGGGGAGGAAGGGGTAAAGATGTTGCTTTTCATGAGAGAGCTTGGGGTTATCTGTGGATTTCTACCATCCACAGGATCAGTGCCCTCGCCTATGTGGATGACCAAGATCACCCAGAAGATCCCCGCTCTTGAGGGAAGCCCCAGGGACCAAGCCAGACTAAGGGAAAGGGTCTATCCAAGGCCCTGAGCTCCGGCAAAATAAATGCCTACTGACCAAATCATGAGGCGGTCACTGTTACCTCAAATCGCCCCAGGGCCACAGATGTGCTGGGACCTTGGGACTAAGTCCAGTAAGGGCCACCCCCCACCCCCACCTCCATTACATACCTTCACGTAGGGATCGCAGATGCCAGGCTTTTTGCCCATCAGACCTTTGCCTTCCATGACTAAACAGAGAATTAAAATGTTGGGGTCAGTGGGTGGGAAAGATTGTTACCAGGCCCTTAATCTGCATAACCACCATTGGATATTAATCCCTCTCTGGTCGAGTCCACTCCCACCATCTTGCACACTCAGGCGGCACCCTCTCCGAGGCGATACAGGGTGCATTCGATCCCCCGAGTCTTACAGCTGGAAGGGACCATAAAGTTTATTGAGTCCAACCTCTCATTTAATGGGGAAGATGAGGTTATGAGGGGGGCCTAAAGACAGCAGGAAGCTTGTCCAAAGTCACAAAGCAATGGGATGACAGATCCACGTCTCTTGACTCCGCGGGCCAGTGTTTCTTCCACCACACAAGACTGCCCCCTGGGAATGGAGGGGCTAGGCTGGAGAGCTTACCCTGCCCAGCGATCTGTGTTGCGGCTGACAAACAGTACAGCACACCAGGTAAAACGTGGGTCCAGACGGGGACAGACTGGAGCACGAATCCCGGCCCTACCACTGACTAGCCATGTGAGCCAGAACAAGAAGTTTCACCTCTCCCAGGGTGAATTTGTGACAATACTCTCTGCTTCACAGAGTAGCTGTGCTGATTAAATGAGATAACGTGCCTAAAGGGGTGAATAGAATGCTCGGCAAATGTTTGGTAAAGAAAAGAATAATAAATACAGGCAAGGGATAGGTAGGGGGTTCAGGTGTGGTCAGGAAAGCCAGCTTGGCCCATTTGCCTGAGCTCTGCAGAAATCAGCAGACCTGACAGAGGCTGGGCCTCTTTTCTATTCTCAATTTTCTTCTGTGTTCGGTTTTGATTAAGCCCTGGGGTTTGGCTCAGATGAAACTCCTGTAGTCTGAGGCATGAGGCCTGGGAAGCCAAAGGAGAGAGGGGAACAGGCTGGACGGGATGAAGGCCTGAGACTGGGGAGAAGCCAAAGCAAACTGTGCAGGACAAATGGAGTGGTGGAGGCCAACACGCATTTTGCAAAAACTGTTTGCACAGCTGGAGTCAGGCTCTGGCAGGCAAAGAACCCCGCTCTGCTGGTCCTTGGGAACTTCACCTTGGGCCCCCCAAGGTCAAGACCCCAGGGCCCCAGGCGCCTGCTGGTCTATGCTTCTGGTATCCTAGTTACTGTCCCTCGAGGGTGTGGTCCCTGAGCCCTGGGTCTCCCTGGCTCTCTGGGGATGTGCTCCCATGCTGGACAGATCAAGGTGACACCGAGTAGTCAGGGCTGTGATGAGGACACAGAGGAGGAAACAACAAACTCAGCCCAGGCAGCTAGGTCCGGGGGTGATTCCTGGAAGGGAAAACATGAGGGTAAATGAGCCTTCTTCCTGAGTCTTAATGGTGATGAAGGCAGGCATCGGTCTTGCGAAATCAGGGAGCTATTTTTCAGGAGTTCTATAAGAAGGCAGGCTACTCCAGACAGCAGGAACAGAGGGTGCAAAGGCACAGAAGCACTGGCAAGCCTGATGCTTTCAAGGGGGTTGCACGTCACTGAAGAGAACGGGGGGTGGATGGTGCCCTTAGCAGCAAGAGCCAGGGAAGCTGGAGAGGCGGGCAGGGCTTCCTGGGCCAAACAGAAGTCCGGGTAGAGGGGGCTGTACCAGAAGCTTGCTAACTGCTTGTGTGCTGGATGGAAGGATGAACGAATGGATAAGTGGACAGGTAATGTGTAAAATCCTCTGGGTGGCACAGAGGACCTTCGCCTGGCCCTGGCTCACCCCTCTACCCCGTCTTGTGCCAAGCCCCAGTCACATTAAACAGTTCTTCAAATGAACCATGTTCTCTCTGACCCCTTTGTACTTACCGCTTCCCCTGCACGGAATGCCTGGCCTTCCTGTTCCCTTCTGCCTGGCTCAGGCCTACTCTTCCTTCGGGATAAAGTGTGGGCATCCCCTCCTTTGCCAAGTCTTCCCTGGCATCCCATTAGCACCACCTAGACAGGGAGAGGGGCTTCCCTTTGGGGTCCCCGCCCCCTAGCACACAGCCAATGCTCAATCACTATTTTTGGAATGCATGGTTTTCTATCTTATTTAACAAACACTAAAATACAGCTTACACGCTAGGCACTGTCCCAAGTATTTTATTAATATTAACTCCTTTAATCCTCATAACAGCTGATGAGATAGGTAGTTATTACTACCATTTGACCTATGAGAAAACTGAGCTTCCTTAAGGCCTCTCAGCAGCAAAGCATCAGAGAGGGATGATAGGGAAGCTCTTCTGTGGTCCTGCTCCGCCAAGGCCAAGGGTGCTATGGACGTGCCCAGGAACAGCTCCAGCCAGCCAGGGAGAAAAGCCCACTGTGTGGACTCTGCCACATCAGGGCCAGGACCAGGGGAGGCTCTCTAGAAAGAGTCCCAAGCGAATATCCACCTTTTTTCAATAGGCGCATGGAAGGACACTATACAAAGTTGAGAAAAGAAGCCTTGGTCCATGATAATACCACCTCCAGGCAGGAGGTCGAGTGGCCCGTCCCCTCCCTGGTGGGCCTGGCATGCAGCCATACTCACTGTGGAGCAGCAGAACCCGGTCGTGGGCATCAATCGACAGCTTCAGCTGACCTAAGGAAATAACAACGGAAACAACTGCACCTCGTTCTCCTTGTTGGGTGAAAAGTGTAGGCACAGTGACAGGAATGCTCTTTTGTTCATGTGAAGAGATTCAAAGATTCACACATTCTCTGGGTCGGAAGGGAGCTCAGAAGCCACCTAGTACAACCTCCTCACCATATCGGGAGTCCCTTCCGCAACACTCCAGCAGTGGTTCTCCAACTTAGACTTATACCCATCTGGGGATGGGAAGCTCATTATCTTACAAGGTTGCCCAAAACAAAACATCAGGTCATCCTCACAGACACCCAGTGGCCCTCCAACATGGACAGAGGAGAGGACCACACGCCTCTTCCTCGATGACATGTTGAAAAATCTTCTCTTGGTGCAAAAGACTCTTCCTGGAACCTCAAGAAGCTGCTGAACTCAATCCGTCCAGTGGACATGCATTGGGGAGGCAAAGAGGGCAGGTAGGACCTCTCGGCCTGCAGCAAATATATGTGTCAACCAGGAAGCCCTTGCATCCGCTGCATCCATGACAGCCCTGTCTAGCAGTCATCTGCTTCTGCTTGCTCATCTCCAGTGATGAGAAGCTCGCATCCTGAAATGGGAGCCCTTTCGCTTTTGAGATGCTCTGATTGGTCAATGCTCCGTTTTTATTGAGCCAAGAGTGGCCTCTAAGTAACTTGCATAGACTGGACCTCATTCTGCAGTGTGGGATCCCTCCTGTAGACCAAAGTCTAATCCTTCCACCATTCCTCATGGCACAGTGAGACATCCTTCGTCACTCTGCTGTTCATCTCCGGGCATACCCCATGGAACTGGGGTGGTAACTGGGGCTTGTGCTTTGATGCTGGCCGGAGCAAGGCCAGGTAGGGTTTAGAGAACAGAAAGGAAGGAAGCTCCGTGTCTCATAATTCTGCCATAGTCCACCAACCACTATGACCTGGCAACCACTTGCTCCTTGCTCTTCGGGGTATTTAAGCTATAAGCCCTAGCAATCCAGACTCCAACAAACCCTGGTTCATATCTCCACGGATCAGAAATCCCTGCCGCTCTCCTACCCAGGACACTGATTTCAGAAGCCCAAGAGGCCTGTTCTATCTAGTTCCAGAACCAACTAATCTCCTCTTTCAGAGCCACAGTGTCCATGGCTTTGACAGGAGCTAATTATAGGGGTAGTTGCACTCTCTGAGCTGTGTGGGGATCAGATAACGCTGGTGGGTGAGGAGGTTCTTGGATGAAAGGCGCCAGGAGAATCCATGGTATTATTAGCTCAAGGGCTAAGCAATTACCACTCTGGGACTCCCTAACACTGAGAAACCTCCTATAAAAACTGTGCCTGATCCAGTGTGGGGTGGGAGAGAGAGGTTGGAAACAGACAAGCAGGGCCACGTAGTCAATGGTTGGCTCTCATCTACCCAAAGGCATCTACATTTATAACAAAACATTTTTTCTGAAATCTTCCAACACAGCAGGCTGTTAATTCCCATATGACAAAAATCTGCTGGCACCTGCACGAAGCCCTGAGTGAGGAAGGACAGATCTGAATAGCCTGGTGCCTGCTCTGGGGGAGCTCACAACGCAGGGGTTAGGCCCGGGCCGTTGGCAAGGCCAAGACTGGAACTGAAGAGGAGGATGGGCCTGGGGTGAAGACCAACTCAGAAATCAGGGGCGCCAGCACCTCTCCACGCAGCTCCCCTCCAGGGTCTGCCAAGCAGGTCTCTTCAGGAACAGCCAGGGTGCTCTATGCCCTGTTACAGCAGAGAAACCAAGCCCAGAAGACCAGGCTCAGTACAGGACACACTACAGGACAGCCTCAATTCAGGACACACCCTGCCCCAGGCCACCCGAGGGCTCATAGATAAGGGCAAGATGAAGAATGAGACCTTTCCTTCAGCCATGCCTGTCCCCTCTCTCGTCCCCACTCAGCCCACTCTATCACATGTCTGAGGCTCCTGGAGTCTCAGGCTCCTGGAGGTTCCATGATTTGATGGCCAAAACAGTCATGACCAGTGATAGAGGGTGACTTGTCCTAGGCCCAGAGTGACCAGGGTAAGCTGAGCCAGAACTAAGACTAGAATTCTGCCCCAGCGCCAGCACCATTTCCTGGGTACCAGCCCATCTTCTAGAACACTCACAGCCTTCTAATCTGCACCATTGCATCTGCCAATGTGACCCTGAGGTTCAGGAGCATAGAGAGCCATCAGGCACGGGACAATGAGCCACAGCTTTGCTCGAGAAGCCAAGAGAAAGCCAAAGAGAGGGCAGGCTCCAAGAAATGTCCTCAAGTCTAGAAAAATAAGTCACTAGGAGAAGGGGCCTTCCGCTAGTCTAGGTGTCAGCTAATTAAGCCCCTCACAAGCCCTCCAAATTTCTAGTGCTGGCAATACCTCCGCTTTCTCCCCAGGCTAAGGGTGAGGCCTCTGAGAGGACCCAGGAATGTTCAGGCTAAAAGGCCTGAAGTCATTCTCATCAGGGTGTTCAGGGGCTCTGGGGAGGGCACGTCCCCAGTTCCCATGGGGTTGCAGTTGGGCACGAACTCTGTCTGCAAAGAGGCTGCAGGAATGCACCAGAGAGCTGGGGCCCAGAGGCAGGGGCCCCCTAGAGCAGGAAAAATACTGGATGAGAGTGAACTTCAAAAAGTGCTGAGAAGGCAATGAACCCAAATTCTGCTGGGCACAGCACCTGGGGAGTCCAGACTCACTGAGCACTGACGGAAAAAGGGTACAGAAGCTGACTAAATAAATTCAGTCTGACAGACCACCCTCATGGTAGAGGACCTCAAGAAGGTGAATTCTGACTTTCAGGACACGGTTGGGAAGAGGCATACTGTATAATGGGACCTAGAGAGAGCCCCTGCTTCCACGGGTGGACAGAGAATACACCTATGAGGGACTTCTCTGGCTAGTATAAAGTCATCTCAAAGCCCGATTCACCCCCAAACGTAGTTCCCATTTAAGAACTGTCATGTGCCCCAGCTGGTGTGGTTTAGTGAATTGAGTGCCGGCCTGAGAACCGAAAGGTCGCTGGTTCAATTCCCAGTCAGGGCACATGACTG
Organism: Mormoops blainvillei; assembly: GCA_004026545.1. Classification (NCBI taxonomy): domain Eukaryota; kingdom Metazoa; phylum Chordata; class Mammalia; order Chiroptera; family Mormoopidae; genus Mormoops; species Mormoops blainvillei. The sequence goes on along the minus strand of PVJD01003256.1, from coordinate 6,787 downwards.
GGTTGCGGGCCAGGTCCCCTGTTAGGGGTGTGCAAGAGGCAGCCAATCAAAGTATCTCTTACACATTGATGTTTCTCTCCCTCTCTTTCTCCCTCCCTTCCCTTCTCTCTCTAAAAATAAATAAATAAAATATGTTTAAAAATAAAAAAAGAATTGTCATGTGGTGAAAGTCATGGGAAAGGGGATAATTTCAGGACAAATGTACAAAGGAGACTGGGTCTGTATGGAACCTAACCAACCACCAACAGTCAAGATCTTCCCTCCATTTGCAGAGACAAGTCTATACCTTGAGCTGTGTTTGCAGGAAGGAGGGAGGGTGCCTAGACAAATGCCAATAAATTCAGTCTGACAGACCACCCTCATGGTAGAGGACCTCAAGAAGGTGAATTCTGACTTTCAGGACACGGCTGGGAAGAGGCATACTGTATAATGGGACCTAGAGAGAGCCCCTGCTTCCCCGGGGTGGACAGAGAATACACCTATGAGGGACTTCTCTGGCTAGCATGAAGTCATCTCAAAGCCCGATTCACCCCAAACGTAATTCCCATTTAAGAGAGAGAATTCCCATTCTCTCTCTGTGGGCCCCAGCCCCCTCACCCAAACAGCAGCCTGATGAAGGCTCAGAAAGGGCCGTGCACATTTATCGATTTCACTTTCTGCCCTCTAAGGGAGCAATGGTAGGAGGGTGCAGCGGTGTTGGGGAAACGGGAATCACACGGCTTCCGGGATGTGGAGACACTGGAGAATTTCAAGTGTCTGTTGTTTTGAAGAGGGAGAGCCTTGAGTTTTCCATTCAGAGGAGCAGCCCTGGCTTTTGATGGTGCCCACTGGCAGAAAGAGACCTGCAGGCAGAAGTGAGCAGGCGACTGCTGCTGCAGTGGATAAATATCATGATGGGTCAATTCAACCACTTTCATTTGACTCTTGGCTTCCTGTGAAACCTGATATTACCGTGGTTTCCCAAGCTATTCCTTTCAGGAGTAGATTGCTCTGGCCAGCCTAAGTCAGCTAAGTCATCTTGACTGCAACCCCCATGAGAGATCCTATGCAAAAGCCACCCAGCTAAGCCATTCCCAAATTCCTGAATCACAGATACAGTGAGATAATAAATGTACTGGGTTTTTTTGAGCCAACAGATATTGGGATATTTTGTCATGAAGCAACAGATAACTAATATAAACCCATATTGCCTCCACAGTTGGGTAACATCAGTCTGGTATCAATTCTGAGGCAATTTTTCAATTTTAGAATTTATTAAGAAAATAGTTTTAAGGACACTTTCTGTTTTGGGTATTCTTAATAATAAAGAATTTATGTATAACCCATGGACACGGACAACAGTGTGGTGATGGCCAGAGGGAAGAGGGAACGGGGACTGGGAGGAAGGGGATGAAGGGTGAAAAATGGGGACATCTACAATAGGGTCAACAACAAAAAATTTTTTAAATAATAAAGAATTTTTATTACTGTCTGTTACCACTACAACTGCAAGATCTGAAATTGTCCAATATTAACTCAAGGATAGCCCAGCACATTCCTGAAAATGCTTCACCTGCAGAACTATAGGTTTTCTTTTTTTCTTTTAAAGAACAGTGTTTGTTTTTTTTTAAGATTTTATTTATTTATTTTTAAAGAGAGGGAGGGAAACATTGATGTGCAAGAGATAACATCAATCAGTTGCTTCTTGCATGACCCCAACTGGGGACCTGGCCCACAACGCAGGCACGTGCCCTGACCAGGAAGCAAACCGGTGACCTTCCAGTTTACAGGCTGGCACTCAGTCCACTGAGCCACACCAGCCAGGGCCAAACGGCTTTCTTTTATACACATTTGTGTACAATACTATAATTTATAAAAATTCACATTACTCTGCCTTTCACGATTTTCCTTTAGATTTTAATTTTTAATCATATATATAAAGTCATATACTTTTAATTTCAAATTGTCAGTTTTACATTTTATAAATTACTCAGCATCCTTATTAATTTTATTACAGACTTTTTTCCATAATCAAATGTTATTTTATAATGATGAGTGTCTGTTTTGTGCTTGTAGGTAGTTTTAAGTCACACAATGAAGTCAATAATTTCTTCATTATGTTTTATATTTGTGGTGTTTTTTCACTGTCAAATCAAGTTTCCCAGTGGAATGAGTTTAATATGGAAAACACAGGGGAGGAAGCACGGAGCTTCTGGTCAGGATGGTGGTATAGGCAGACATGGTTCACCTCTTCACACAAACACATGAAAATTACAACTAAAATATAGAACAACCATCACTCAGAACTGTCAGAAATAGAGTTGAATAGAAGTCTGAAAACTACAGAATTAAAGAAACCACATCCATCCAGACTGGTAGGAGGAGTGCAGACACGGAATGGGCTGGTCCCTTACCCATGAGTGTTGGAAAAAATTCAGAAGGGATATCTTGGGAGCAAGGAGTCCTTCCCCACAACAGACTCCCCAGCCCAGGGTTCCAGTGCCAGGAAGATAAGTCCCCACAATTTCTGGCTGCAAAAACCAGCAGGGATTGAGTCGGTGGAACAAGGTGGAAGAAACTTCTAGAACCCCAAGCACTTCCCCTTAAAAAGCCCACACACAGACTCACCTACTCACACTCACTCCTTCTGAGTTCCAGCAACAATGTAGCAGCTTCAAAGGCACCAGTGGCATATGGGGAGAAACTGAAGTGTCTGGCATCAAGGCAAGCAGAGGCTATTGTTCCTTTGCTAAAGGCCTCCCCGAACAGAGCCAGTAAGCTGGTGCCATATCTGAGATTCCATCAACCTGGCTAACACTGTTTGGTCCACCTTGGAGATTCCCAGAGACTCTGCCCCACCCAACTTACAGGCCCACCCAAGCTGCTTTTCCAGTGAATGGCTGGTCTTGAGTCATGCTTCACAGCTTCCTAAATCCTCTCAAACAAGCAACAGCTGGTCCAAGCCCCAGGCCAGCCACTAGCAGCAGCTAGCCTAGATTCACAGCTTGGCTCTGCCTGGGAATCTCCAAGCCCAGGACAAGTAGCAGCCATCTCAAATTGTTTTATAGTTCAGGCAGGGTGCCCCAGGCAAAACACAGGTGGGAGTTGACCTTGACCTCCACCACCTAGGAAACCCCAGGGCCACCCTGTAGACAGCCACAGATCATGTTGGAGCACCACTGCTGTGCCCCTGCACAGCTGATCCTCCACAAAGGGTGGAGATTGGTGGTAAGTGGCCACAGCTCATCCTAGCAGCTGACTGGCCTGAGTAAGTCCCTCCCATTGATCTGCCAACAGCAATCAAGCCTCAATACAAGAGGAGGGTATACTTAGCCCACACAAAGGGTGCACCTTAAGTAGACAGTTTAGGTGATAGGGAAGGCTATACCACTGGACCCTACAAGACACCTGTTACATTAGACCACACTACTATGACATGGAGTCAAAGCAGCTCTATCTAACACATGGAAACAAATGCAGGGAGGCTGCCAAAATGAGGAGACAACGAAACATGGCCCAAATGAAACAACAGATCAAAACTCGAGAAAAAGAGCTCAGTGAAATGGAGATAAGCAATCTATCAGATGCAGAGTTCAAAACACTGGTTATAAGGATGTTCAAGGAACTTAGGACCTCAATAGCAGAAAAAAGACTCAGTCAGAAAAGAAGGATACACTATTAGAAATAAAGAACAATTTTCAGGGAAACAACAGTAAAGTAGATGAAGCTGAGAATCAAATCAATGATTTGGAACATAAGGAAGCAAAAAAAAAAAAAAAACCCAATCAGAACAACAAGAAGAAAAAAGAATCCAAAAGAAATGAGGATAGTGTAAGCAGCCTCTGGGACAACTTCAAGGGGTCTGACATTCACATCACAGGAGCGCCAGAAGGAGAAGAGAAAGAACAAGAAATCAGAAATCTATTTGAAAAAAATAGTGAAAGAAAACTTCCTTAATTTGGTGAAGGAAATAGACATACAAGTCCAGAAAGCACAGAGCATCCCAAACAAGATGAAGACACAGAGGCTTACTCCAAGACACATCATAATTAAAATGCCAAAGGTTAAAGATAAAGAAAGAATCTTAAAAGCAGCAAGAGAAAAGAAGTTAGTTACCTACAGGGGAGTTCCCATAAGACTGTCAGCTGATTTCTCAAAAGAAATTTTGCAGGCTAGAAGGGATTGGCAAGAAATGTTCAAAGTCATGAGAAGCAGGAACCTAGAGCCAAGGTTGCTCTACCCAGCAAAGATATCATTTAGAATCGAAAGGCAGATAAAGATCTTCTCAGGCAAGAAAAAACTAAAAGAGTTCATCACCAAACCATTATTATATGAAATGTTAAAGGGACTTATTTAAGAAAAATAAGATCAAAACTATGAACAATAAAATGGCAAAAAATATACACATCTATCAACAATTGAATTTAAAAACAAACTAAGCAAACGAGAAGAACAGAAACAGAATCCCGAATACAGAGAACATTTTGATGGTTGCCAGATGGGAGGGAGGTGGAGGAGAATGGGTGAAGTGGTGAGGGGATTAAGAAGTACAAATAGATAGTTACAGAATAGCCACAGGGATGTAAAGTACAGTATAGGAAAGGGAGTAGCCAAAGAACTTGCAGGCATGACCCATGGACATGAACAATGGTGGTGGGCAGTGCTGGGTGGAGGGGTGGCACAGGGGAAAAAATCAGGACAATTGTAACAGCATAATCAACAGAATATAATTTTAGAAGAGAGAGGAAGCATGGAACTATGAGCAAAACATGAGTTTTGGAGTTAGGCATGGTTTGAATCCAGTTCCACCAGTGATGATCCTTAATTACTACATCTTCAGTTTCCTCATCTGTACAATGGAAAGAATAATAATACAGTTCTCACAGGGCTGTTGTAAAACTGAGAACTAATATATATGAAGCATCGGGCAAATAGAAGGCACTCCCACTGAAATGATGGAAGGTAGGAAGGAAAGGAGAAAGGAGAGAAAAAGAGAAAAACAACTCAAATATTAGAACACAAATGAGGGGTATTTCTATTTCTGGAATGACAGACCCACTGAGGAAATCTAAAAAACACTGGACAAAATATTTAAAAGCATCTTCTTGGAAATACAACAAGATAGTGAACTACAAAGCAAGATCTGGGGGAATAGTGGTCTGTGGAATTCAGCTTAATGATTTCCTGGGCTAATTTTCTCCTGAGAGTGTTTTCAAATTACAAGAGGTGACTGAAAGGCGAGGAGGCTGAGCAGTTTCTCTCTGACTCTTGGGACTTAAGGAATACGAAGCAGTTGGAGATTAGGGCCTGCCTAGAGGCATTTCCTTCTGAGCCCCAACCTTTTGAATTGGAACCCTAAAGAGTTGCTCCTTAAGAATAAAATTAACCATGATGAGACACAGTTTCTCGGGGGACTGCGGCTCAACTTCAAACAATCTCAATCCCTAACATTCAATTAAGATTATTCCAGATTGCTAGTGACCTCAAGCACCTGACAGAAGTAAAGATCTTTTTGAAAGAAGATATCATCCCAGGACTACATTAAGAAGAAAAACACACAACCTCGACTTCTGGCCAAGATAGAGGCGTAGATAGATGGTCAACAACAAATTTAAAACCAAAAAACAACCAGAACTGCCAGAAAATTAAACTGTATGGAAGCCTAGCAACCAAGGAGTTAAAGAAAAAACATTCATCCAGACTGATAGGAGGGGTGGAGACAGGCAGCTGGGAAGGAGAGGACATGCAGCAAGGCTGCAGCTGGTAGACCAGACAGTCCCATATTTGCATGTGTATAAACTGGGAGGAACAACTGGGGAGTGAGAGAGACCACACAACCCAGGTTCCAGTGCAGGGAAGCTTCAAAACTTCTACCAATAAAAACCTGCAGGGGTTGCAGCAGCAGGAGAAACTCCCAGCTTCACAGGGGAGTTCATTTGGGAGACCCACAGGGTCCTAAAATGTACACAAACCCACACACTTGGGAATCAGCACCAGGAGGTCCCAATTTGCTTGTGGGTAGCAGGGGAAGCAACTGAAAGTCAGCCAAGAGCCAAGCAAGTGGCATTGTTCCCCCTCTGACCCTTCCCCAACATACAGCACCACAAGGCAGTGACAGGGGTTGCCCACCCTGGTGAATACCTAAGCCTCTGCCCCTCAAATGTAATAGGCGCACCCAGACTATATATATCCCAATGGAAAGAGCACATCAAAGCTCCAAAAATAGAACTAAGTGATGACAAGACAGTCAACCTATCAGATGCAGAATTCAAAACACTGGTAATCTGGATGCTCACAGAAATGGTTGAGTATGGTCACAAAATGGAGGAAATAGTGAAGGTCATGCAAAGTGAAATAAAGCAAAATATACAGGAAACCAACAGTGAAGGGAAGGAAACCAGGACTCAAATCAATGATTTGGAGCAGAAAGAAGAAATAAACATTCAAAAAGAACAGAATGTAGAAACAAGAATTCAAAAAAATGAGGAGAGGCTGAGGAACCTCTGGGACAGGTTAAAATGTTCCAACATCTGAATTATAGGGGTGCCAGAAGGAGAAGAGGAAGAGCAAGACATTGAAAACTTACTTGAAAAAATAGTGAAGGAGAACTTTCCCAATCTGGCAAAGGAAATAGACTTCTAGGAAGTCCAGGAAGCTCAGAGAGTCCCAAAGAAGTTGGACTGAAGGAAGCACACACCAAAGCACATCATCATTACATTACCCAAGATTAAAGGGAAGGAGAAAATCTTAAAAGCAGCAAGAGAAAAGGAGAGAGTTCCCTACAAAGGAGTTCCCATAAGGCTATCAG